>JAODUE010003429.1:0-24658 GCA_027564755.1 Amblyopsis hoosieri
TATATGAATATGTATGAATATGTATGAATATGTATATATATATGAATATGTATGAATATGTATATATATATATGTATATGTATGAATATGTATACACATATATACATATATACATACATACAATATATACTGTATATATGTGTGTGTGTGTGTGCATAACACGCAGAAGAGCCACCATGTCGATACAAACATGCACCATGTTCTCACTTGTGAAGATTGAAACATGCCAGTAGGCATCACGTGTCCAGTTGCTGTAACGTTAATTCAGGCTTCCAGCAGCATTTAAATATTCATTGTGTTACAGAGAAACATCAGCTTACAAGTACATTTAGTCAACACTTTACCATGAATCAATCATTTATAGACTAATGTACTTAAGTATTCCTGTTAACAACTAAACATGCTCTTTGGGGGTTTTGTTACACCTCTTATAGTTTTATCCGCATCTAGTGTTTAGTGTTTACAGCCAATGGCATAGTATAAATATAGTATACGTAATATACGTACACTTACTTTATGTTAGGGACAAATTGTGTAACATTTTGTCACTATATGATCATAACATCACAACATGTAGGTAAGCAGAACATTGTCAAGAAGGAGGAACATAAAAAAGTATTAGTTAAAGTGTAGCTTCACCCCAGCCCTGAGCCTGACTCCACCCACTACAACGTTGACCAATGCATCAAGGAGCTGAGTGAGGGGAGGAGCTCCATTAACATTAACATTTTAATTTGACGACATATGAGCGTAGTAAGTGTACCGATGAAAACCAGCCAGGTACAGGGTCCCCAGAATGTGTAGTTCTGTTTTCAGCCCATAAAATGCAGATTTTTATAAAAACAGGGATTTTGTCAATCTTAACTCCATCATTGATGTCTCATCACAGATCAATCCTACTGCTTTATTGACAGCTCAAAAAACACATTTTAGTGTGCAGTTACACATTAATTTTGTCTATCATAGCACATTTTTGGGATTAAAAATATATGATTTTAGGATACAATTATACATATATTATACAATTATACAAATATAATTCATATAAGTAATGGTTGATTATGGATGTCAAACCTATTTTTAGGACCAAAAACACCAATAATGATACTGATTTGAGATTGAATATATAACATAATGCCTTTAACCAAAACATTGACATAACACAATGGATAATTATACATACTGTACGTTTGTGTGTGACTGTTTGTATATTATACAGTATATGAAGCCAGAACAAGTCCTATGTTTTAAGGTAGACATAATGGTAGGCCAATTAGCATGCACGTCCCGGCTGAGGTCTTCCTTATGTGAGCATAGTCTTCCTAAACTCTAGGACGACCGGAGGAGTCAGTGTGCTCTCTCCATATCTCGTTAACCTCCGTGAACCATAAAGATAACACAGACTGGCGCCTCACTAACTCTCCCCGAAGTTGGCGTAAAAGAGCCTGCATTCTCCAGTATCTCACTTGACGGGTCCTATATCTTACTATTGATTCACCCCGATACTCACCGCTCTTTTAATGGCCCTTCTGAGCAAAACGCGATTAAAGTCTGGGGGAAATCTTCTATTAATGCATTCCTAAAGCACTTGTTTTCCCTCCCTCAGAGCTAATGACAGCAGATGTGTTTTGCTAGCAGCCATTAATGACTCAAGTGCCAGTTGGTCACATCTGCTCGCTTCGACTTGGGTTGGGAAGTGCATTATCAGGCTCCGCAACGTTTATTAGCATTCTCGGAAGAGACGCCGCTGCCACGTAGCTTCCCTTTGTCCTCTAGCTAACTGGTGGCACACTGGTGTGTGTGTGTGTGTTGTTGATGTGTCTCCAGCTCATTGTTTAGGTTTGTAGCATGTGCACACAAGTGCAAAGTGTGTGGGGGGAGGGGTAGAGAGTGTTGTAGAGTTGTATGCAAGACCAGCTAAACTGAGACAAAGTCAAGACCAAGACAGGGTGAGGCTGAGTCAAGACCAAGACCAGAGTCCTACACAGTAAAATGTGGAACATGCAAACCATTTGCACTTCTCAAGTTGATCTTAACAGATCCACATTTCAATAAAAACACACAAAAAACGAATTAAGTAACCTTTTTTTTAAAGCGGGACGTTTTTAATCGAATCAGAGCAATTATGTTAACAAATAAATTAGACAATGCACCAGCAATGTAATGCTATTCCCGCAGTTGTTCTCTTGACCGAAAGTAACTGCACTTTCAATGCTCCCGGGACATAAAAACTGTACACAATCACAAGTCAAATCTGATAGAAACCAATAAAAACTTTCGGTGACTTTGCCTCAAAATAAGGTTTAAAAAGCATTTTCCCTTCACAGGAAAGACATATATATGCATCTCTTCTACTGTATTGGCCCTGTTGCCGCCGGTGGCCGGGCGGCTGCCTGTACGGTGTGTTTAGCTAGTGTGAGCTTTCATCCACTCTGATGCCTGGGGTGCTGTCAGCTGCTGTTGGCAGAACATACGGGCAGGTGCCTGGCAGGCTCGTCTGACAGTGGAGACCTCCAGGACACGACACACACAGAAGGAAAGGCACCTGCACAGGCCAATGTCTTGTCACCGCACATCTCCAGTACGCCATTGATCCACCGGCGTAGGCATTCCACTCTCCAAAGTCTCTCTTCGTTTCTTTCCAACAAATTACCTCATCATAAACGCAGAGTCCCCCGGCCTGTCGTTTTCTTCTATCAGAGGCACCTGCGGTTCCTATTGTCCCTCTTATTACCGCGGTTACCAACAGACGTAGCCCGGAGTGACCCGGCTATATTAGCATTAGCTTACTAATCACACTGTTCTCTCCCCAAAATGTCACGGAGCCGGGCTCCTCCGTTTGCAGTTGCCCAGCCTCAAATTGACCCTGTCGTTTATCTTTTAACTGAAGGAAAATGCAAGATGCATACAGTAATGTCTTATTGAGGGAGTGTGTGTCAGTGTTTTGGGTAAGATGGGTGTGTGGGGGAAGATGGGATCGAGGTCTTCGCACTCCCCAGTTCTCCAGCAGCACTGATTTGCCACAGTAATGAGCAAGCAGCGATGCATGATCATCATGCAATTATATTTGGTTACCATGCAAGCAGTGAGCATCATGGGATGTCATTAAAAGAGGGAACAACACCCTAGCTCCATTACAATGGGAGCAGGGAGGAACACAGTGCACCAAATTGTAGCCATTATCTAAACCTTTCATTCTCCACTGCTCTGAATATGAACTAAGTTTGTAGCCACAGACCTCTAAACTGGCACTTAATGGTTTTTGTTTTCTTTTTGATATGATTAGCCCGTGTTGGTCCAACTGTGCTAACAAGCAAAACGAAAACGAGCCATGCCTTTTACATTTTGGGGAAACTCAATGCACCTGCATACGCATCTGTATGCAAACAGCGGCAGTTTCCATTATCGTCTGTTGAAGACTCACGAACTGGAAGAAAAAAAATACAAACATGGATCATCTTTGCAATTCCAAATGAATGGTATAAAGTAAAAGTCTTAAAGAAATAAATAAATATGTATTTTTGTAAATAATTGCCATCCTATGCTTGGCAGATCTTCCCGAAAACTAACTGGCCTTTTGTACTCCGCTTACCTTTATAAACCTTACTGTTTCCATTATTTGAATACTAATGCCAAAGATCCTGGAATATAACAAATACTGAGAATTGTAACAGAATAATATGGAAGCAAAAATGGAATGGTTCTGGTCTCTTGAAGGCATGTCGCCTTACAGTATCACAATAACAGCATTTTGATGAGGGTGACTGAGATACGCAGCGTCCAGACAACTCAATACCTACCATGCATGGCCAGAAACAGTCAATTTACCTCAAAACAGGTAGCTTCAAGAATACCGCTTCGTCAGAATGATGTAATAGTTTAGTCCCTCTTCCGAATGTCGAATGTTCAGAAGAGAAGTGCCAGAGACATTACATAGAGGAGACATGCCACTTCGAGAATTTTGAATGTAGCTCTATGGGAGAATTCTGAAACGCCAAATGTGACAGTTGGAAGAACATCAGTGACGTAAGCGCTCAATTGAGGTTTTGCGACAGTTACTAATTCTTATGTCCCAATGATCACTGAAAGATCGGTTATGGCTCTCTCCCTATTAATGCCATTGGGTACTGTCTAAATAGAAGTCCGGAAGTTAAAAGATTGCTGTCGAGTGGCGAGACTTGCCTATAAGGACTTTGGCCATAGGTTGGAACCACTCCAACATATTCCATTATCTCCATAAGCCCACGACCCTAACGTTTTAAAGGTAGTGTCGGCGATTGTAAGATAATACACATTCTGTGACCAGCTGCCGGTTCTGTGCGCGCTGCAAAATGTAAATAGGAATACAAACAAAGTGGTGCAGACCGCACTAGACAACACTATCCCAGCTTTGGCAGTATGTGTCCAATGTGGGGGTGGAGCTTCTGAGGGAGCATCCTATGGCTTTGAAGGGCATGGCATTGGATATTTTGGTCTTGACAGAGTTCAGATATAAAAAATCAAGTCAAGTCAGATCAAGTTTATTTATGTAGCACATTACACTCTCAAAGGGTTTTACACCATTTTTTTTCTGCAGAATTCTTGACACTACTTTGAATTTTGTCAGTAGAAATTATTTTCTAAATTCTACCGGGGATATTTGATTGGCAGGGAAGAGCTGTTTGTCAGAGGTGACTGATATATAAGATGGAGGCAGAAGGCTGAAGCGCCTGGAGGCTGAAGGCTGGAGGGCATGTCGGTCACACCCTCACTGAGCTTTCTGCTGCATATCGCATTATATAGAGGAGACAGACCACTTAGAGAGTCCTCAATAGAACTCTATGGGAGAAGTACCAGAGACACTATATAGAGGAGACAGACCACTTAGAGAGTCCTCAATAGAACTCTATGGGAGAAGTACCAGAGACATTATAAAGAGGAGACAGACCGCTTAGAGAGTCCTCAATAGAACTCTATGGGAGAAGTACCAGAGACACTATATAGAGGAGACAGACCACTTAGAGAGTCCTCAATAGAACTCAATCTATCTACAGTATATAGTGGTTGAGACCATCATCTTCTTTATATCGGCCAAACCTTAACCTACTTATCCAATTGTGTGGTTCCACTGACGCAACCCAACACTTGTGCATGCCTAGTAGAAGTAAACGTGGTGTAAAAAGGCTTTTTAAAACGTATTTTGTGTCACCAAAGCCTTGTGATTGTAAACATGCGGTTTCCATGTCCCGGTGTCCATTTACAGTGCGTCATTTAGAAATAGGTCTTCCAAATAACTGCCCGGTGGCCTTAACAAGATGGCTGCCAAGTGACTTGCTATGAAATCACTAGCAGACGTGCATTATCCAGCCCACCCCACCTCCTCTCTCCCTCTTCCCCTCTCCTCCTCCTCCTCTCGTAAAACTCTCTCCGACACAATCGCAAATTAAACAGCATGACTTGTATAACTTGCGGCGCACATGCACCTATTGACTCCCTGACCTGCTCTTGCTCCAGATCTGCTGCTGGGCAGAGCTACGCATCTTTCAAATAAGCCTTGGTTGTGATGTTTGACTGGGAGCGATACAGTACAATGGCATATAAGTGATTTAATCAGTCTGTGACCCATTCATGGGCGACTTTCCATTTTAATTTGCTGTACACCGGTTGTGTAATCTGGCCGCATTCGGCATAGCGCTAGAAATCCAGTTCTTATAATACATCCATGGCTAGAACTATCACGGCTTGCTCTGTTGACAGGGGATTGTGGGAGGGGTAAATGTCCCGGGGAGGCTGGGTGATGGAAGCTGCGTTCCCGCCAAGACAAGGGGACAAAATGGAGAGGTTGACCCTGAGCCCTGTGGCTGGGCCAAATGATGTTTTCCCTCTGTTTTCAATCAAGGTGTAATCACATTTTACGATTAGGCTGGGGCCGTCGAAGTCAGCGCAATCTCTCCAGTGATTTACATAGCCCGAATGGGCAGAAGGCTGTGTTTCCTGCTACTTCCATCGGATTTTCAGTTACCTCTACATGGAGACACCTTACACGTGTAATATTGTGTTCTTTCGTATGTGTCTGCTAATGCTCTCAATACTCGCGCATTGACCTTATGTGTGTAAAACAACAAACGCAGATTGGTAACATCAGCATGCTCTCTGATTGGATGAGATGTATGATGCAGTGTAACCTTCCTGAAGGACTATAAACTGAATTTACAATATTCTTTGTTTATTTACGCAGCAGATTTGGCACCAACACCTCTACAAGCAATCGCTAAAAGACTAGATTTAGCCTCTTCCTTTAATCTGCACTATGTCACCTACGAGACTGTCTCTAGTCTCAACCTCTTCATCAGCACTACGTCACATGAGAGACCGTCTCTAGTCTCAGCCTCTTCATCAGCACTACATCACATAAGAGACCGTCTCTAGTCTCAGCATCTTCATCAGCACTACGTCACATGAGAGACCGTCTATAGTCTCAGCCTCTTCATCAGCACTACGTCACATAAGAGAATGTCTCTAGTCTCAGCATCTTCATCAGCACTACGTCACATTAGAGACTGTCTCTAGTCTCAACCTCTTCATCAGCACGTCACATAGGAGACCGTCTCTAGTCTCAGCCTCTTCATCAGCACGTCACATAAGAGACCGTCTCTAGTCTCAGCCTCTTCATCAGCACTACGTCACATGAGACGGTCTCTAGTCTCAACCTCTTCATCAGCACTACGTCACATAAGAGACTGTCTCTAGTCTCAGCCTCTTCATCATCACTACGTCACATGAGAGACTGTCTCTAGTCTCAGCCTCTTCATCAGCACTACGTCACCTAGGAGACTGTCTCTGGTGTGGTGCATGAGCTAGTGGCAACACGGTTCTTTAAAAATGTCTTCCTTGACCTCTGCGTCTTCCGTTCATCAGTTATGATACATAGACCCCTGTAAGCATGTTAAAAGGACCAAGCAGTAGGGTAATATATTTATTTGGCTGGTATGCCGCTAGTGCATTATTATATTATGTTATTATTAACTTATTGAACAGACCTGCAAACAGCCAACAAACAACTTTGAGTAGTCTTTGAAGAGTTTACATGCAAAAACCTCCAAGTTCATTGTTTTTAAATTGCCAATATATTAATAATTAATCAAATAAATGTAAAGTTCATAATAATGCTGTTATAAATAGCTTATTGCTACTTTTTCCAGATGGACTTTTTTTTTGCTCTTCATTTCAGTTTCCTCAATACACCTCAGTTTAACATTCAGATCATTCATTCATAGATCATCGTACATGCCAATCAAAATACCTCTCGTTTCTGCCCTGATCTGCTCCCTACTGGATATATTTTAAGCACACGCAAGGTACGCAGGCATGTATGTGCCTTTCGCGATGCAGCCGGTTATCTAAGTGTACGCGTTGCACAAAGCAAATATTTCGGGGCCTTTACATTTGCAACATTTGGCAGACGCTTTTATCTAAAACAAATCACATGCAGTACATTTGTCAAGAGTTGGACAGGTCAAACACCAGCAATTGTAAGCAAACACTATTCTGTTAGAATAATTACAGCATCTGCTACCATGAATACTACCATGTCAATATCATTAAATCAACAGAATAGCTAATGGTCTACATAACAAAGTGCTTAAAACATAAGAGTATTTTTTGTTACCTTTTTTTATTGATGTTTTTAAACATAAGAGCGGTGAGAAGATAAGGCCATTCGAAGAAGACATTTGCGATAAGAGTGAGTACTAAGAGGTGGAGAGGTCACTATTAGAGGTACCATGGTGGATTGTGAAGAGGTGTGTCTTTAGTGTCTGTTAGATAAATATAATTCAGTTGTCTTTATTAATAAAGGCTTGATAAAAGAGAAACACAAACAGCATGCAATGTACAAATGCTCCTGCAGAAAGGAATTATTCACTCACTTTTATACTACAGGAGAATGAGGGATGTGTCTACTAAGAACAGTGGTAATCACTTGTGGTACAATGGAACGTGAACAACAATAAAATACATATTACAGAACTAAGACAAAGAGGGGGGTATAAGGTCAAAGGTGAAGACAGATGGTCATCATTGGAGTTTTAATGCAACTACTGTATATTTATAGCACAGTAGGTTGTCCTTCTCCAATTTACTAGTAAGATAATCGACATCAATCAATTATTTAACAGTAGCTGGGATTACATGGACACCTTTTAGTTTTTCCAAATGGAATCCTTCTGATTGAAGATTTTGGGTTAACATTTTATGTCATCTAATCGGGTCTGGTGTTTACATTCGCTGTCACAATTAATCGGAAGAGATGTTAAACTTGCTCGGTAATGAAATGTGTCCCGCTATCACAATGGCTAAAACCGGCTAGCCTCTTGTTGCCCACGCATGCACGTCGGGCAGAGTGAGACTATTTGTGTGACTGGTGGAGAGATGTACGGCTCCAGATGAGGTCACCGTACAAGCTCCCATTCACTTATTTGCACATCGCAATTGTTGTGTCCAGACTCGGTAAAGTGGCTGCAACAACGGTAGCCACAGCCAGGAAGTAATCCGGTTTAACCCTTTACATGGTAGAATTCTACTTCCTGGTAACACTCCCCATCTGCTTCAGATTGAGCTTTCAACCGGGTTGGGCCTTTCTCTTCCGATTGAGGTGTTTATATGGAGCATAAACATTCGTGTTGGGCTTTTAACCCAATTCCAAACGGAATAATAGCGTTCATGTAAACGCAGCTAGCGTGTCCTTAGGGATTGGACATTACTGGGGCGGGGGCACCCCACATGGTACAGACACCACCATGCTGACGATGGTGTCAGCCATGCAAGGCTCCGCCTGACCATCGGGAGCAGTACAGGGTTGGATGTCTTGCTCAGAGACACCGCGAGGCATTGGGGTTTGATCCAGCGACTTTCCGTATATGTGTATATTCTGTATGTGTACTGTGTTCTTTGGTAAGGCCCCAGGACATGTGTTGCACATGTAGAAAATTAATAGCCTAAGGATGATTAATAAAGTGTGTAAGTATTAAGTAAATAATATAGATTTTGAGAAGATTTTACAAACCCATTGAGCCTTTTCCTAAAAGCTGCTGTAATGGATTAAAACACCTGGAGAACCAGGGCATTAACACTATCATGGTTTAATTGCTACTTTCATCAGTGCAGCCACTTCACGGCCACTTCAGGCCCACATCACAAATGGCCCTGTGTTCTTTCAAACAATGACATCTCGAAATTAGCGGCACCTGATTGTACCTAAATCAAGAAAATCAACCATAATAACCGCTGAAGTTGAGAATTGAGTCATCGGGGCTTGCACACGCTCTCGTCTCTCGCCTCTCGACACACCGGAGTAAAGCTGTGGGATTTGTCGAGTCTTAAGATGAACAGAAAACTCAATTTCCCTCCTGGCCAACTGCTACTGTGAGTCTGTCTGGCTCTCTACTGGAAGTAAGATGTGAGCTTACACAGTGGCAGAGTGGTTGGAGAGGGAGGAATTCACACATGCAGTTAGAATAGATAGACATATGCATGTTTGTGTGAGTGTAAGCGAGAAGGTTTGGGTGTGTGAGAGAGGGGGAGAGAGAGAGAGAGAGAGAGAGAGAGAGAGAGACTGGGTGGGTGGAAAGTGCAAATTCAAAAGCTGTTGAGAGGGGGCGTGCAAATGGAAAGTGAGAGGAATAAATGAAGATGAAACAGGTTTGCAAACCAACAATGTGTTTAGGAAAATGTAGTGGCATATTTAGCACATACCCTCTTTATCTATCTATCTATCTATCTATCTATCTGTCTGTCTGTCTGTCTGTCTGTCTGTCTCTGTAGATACAGGATGATCTAACAAGGCTTGGGTCTTGTCTCAGCGTCTTCCGTCCATCAGCACTCTATCATCATCACGTAAGCTCCGTGCTGAACGTCTGATACGTACACCCTTGTAAGCTCGACTTACTTTCCGGAAAGTGAGGAAGTATATGCAATACCTGAAAACAGACAGAGCTGTGTCTGTAGGTTTCTCAACAGATTCCTCTGTACAAGTCTAACGTCCGACTTTGTCATGTAGTTACATAGTTGGTTGTCGTGCATGTCAATCAAAATGCCTCTCCTGTCACCTAAGCAGGTCTTGACGTAGTGAAGACCCGGACACCCGACAAGCGACTAGCAGCGATGTAGAGAGGAGAGACAATTGAAAGTCAATGTGATTCAGTGACTTGAAGCGATCACAGGCGAAATAACGGTTGGGTGACGTGAAGTGAGGTACCGAGTTAAACTAATCTCAACGTCAGGAGATGTGACTGAGGCAACTACCAATGGGAGCGAAGAATATCGTTGACTGACAGATTAACTGGGCAATTTTGAGTTGGAAATACACAGTTGGAGAGGGATACCAGAGCCTGGAACAACAAGCGACCATTTTTGAGCTACAAAGCGACGTGCGACAAGCGGCTCGCTTGCAGTGTGTCCAGGGCTTAAGTCCAGGATGTGTCCCAGACGTTACAGTATGTAAGTAAAGCCTGGCTCTGGGAGACTAGGGTCCTCCTTTCTTGGTAGAACATCCAGGATGTTCTGAAGGTCTGTTGAACCATCAGGCCTTCAGACCCCCCCTGCAAAGCAACCATAATAACAGCAATAACAACAACAACAACAATACAGCTCTCTTTGACATTGTGTGAGTTAGCGGTGTGTAGAGAAGTTAGTTCTCTTTGAAGCCGGCAGTTCCTTCTGAGATTAATGAACAAGTTTGACCGTGTTCGCAGTGCTCTGTGTGCGTGTGTGTGCTTGCGTGCGTGCGTGCATGTGTGTGCTCTGTGTGTGCGTGCGTGTGAGTGCGTGCGTGCGTGCGTGCATTTGTGTGTGTGGGTGCGTGCTGGCTCACATCTCAGCACATGATGATTAATGGACGCCCAACAGTGCATGAGTTATCATTTGAAAGGGGTTTGTTTTTCCTCATGAAGATGGAATTTTAAATGTTGTGATGAATGACCCCCCTCTGGCTCTTATTCATCACGTCACCATTACGCTAGCTGGTATACTGTGCATGCACGCCTGTGTGTGTGTGTGTGTGTGTGTGTGTGTGCGTGCCTGCGTGTGAGCGAATATGGCCTATATTAGAGATTGAAAAAGTGATGACGGTGCGTTTTCTGTTTTCGACCACTGATAAATCACCCGTATGGGTTGCTGAATCACCAACTGTGGCCCCCATGTCTTTTCCCTTTTTCTCCTTCGACTGCAATTTTGAAAAGTCAACAGAAAGCAGCACGAGCCGCGAGCTAGTCCGTCTGTCTGGCGGCACGCGGATTAAAGCGCATCAGGCAGTCACAGCGTGCGTCGCGGGTGGTGGTGGGCGGTGTAACTCTCTCCGGAGATACACGGAGCAAACCGCGCACCAACGGGAGGTGTCACGGTGATTTTAAAGATCGTGTAAAGCAAATACTTTACATATGTTAGAAATATATTCCCTTAAACATTACGTCTGCTGACATCCCCCCAGCGTTTGAGAACAGATAATGCTGGTTATATTTTCACACAAATGTAATTTTATATACTTGGCAACTTTTTTGTCAATTCAAATTTGGTTAATATTACCTTTATCCGTGGTATGACAAACTCAAAACACAAATGTATGGCTGCTAATCTTTAAGCTTTACACAATATTTAAGTGGAGCGCATTGAAGAAGCCTTGTGTTGAGTTCAGTTGAGTGTCGGGGGGTGATTTTACAGTAATAAAGTCATGCACAATGTCCTGTGTGTCCTGTGTGTCTGTTTGCTGTCATGCGTCTTATGTGACAGTTGGGAGGTGTGGATGCCGGATGCTAATGCTAATAGCTCATTAGAACAGCTTGATGCACGCACCTACTGAGTGTGTGTGTGTGTGTGTGTGTGTGTGTGTGTGCCTGTGTGTGTTTGGCTGCGTTAAGCCTAGCCTCTCTAATTCCTAGCATTTGTCATCATTGCTGCTGTGTTGACCTCTGTTCCATTTCCACAGTAACTCCTTACCACCTATTCTCCCCCCCATGTCCTCCTCCTCAGCCACGGCTGCTGAGCTACTTCTCTGACCTTTCCAAGTGTGAATATCAGCAGTGTGGCCATTTGTCTTTGGCTAACTCTGTTGCTAACATGTTGTCTAACCATTTTGTTAGAAATTGGGTTAAATATTGTGTTAAATCTGTGGCTATACTCTGTCGCTAACTCTGTCCCAACTCTGTCCCAACTCTGTCCCACCTCTGTCGCTAACTCTGTCCCAACTCTGTCGCTAACTCTGTCGCTAACTCTGTCGCTAACTCTGTCCCAACTCTGTCGCTAACTCTGTCGCTAACTCTGTCCCAACTCTGTCGCTAACTCTGTCGCTAACTCTGTCCCACCTCTGTCGCTAACTCTGTCGCTAACTCTGTCCCAACTCTGTCGCTAACTCTGTCGCTAACTCTGTCCCAACCCTGTCGCTAACTCTGTCGCTTACTCTGTCGCTAACTCTGTCGCTAACTCTGTTCCAACTCTGTCGCTAACTCTGTCCCAACTCTGTCGCTAACTCTGTCACTAACTTTGTCGCTAACTCTGTCGCTAACTCTGTCCCAACTCTGTCGCTAACTCTGTCACTAACTTTGTCGCTAACTCTGTCACTAACTCTGTCGGTAACTCTGTCGCTAACTCTGTCGCTGACCCGCCTCTCCGTGCCTCCGCAGGGCGGGCTGATTGCGCTGCTTCTGCTGATCCTGCTCTTCACCCTGGTGCTGTACACGCGCCACCGCTGGTGCAAGCGGCGGCGAGCGCCGCAGAAGAGCGCCAGCACGGAGGCCACGCACGAGATCCACTATATCCCCTCGGTGCTGCTGGGGACACAGGGGCGCGACAGCTTCCGGGGGGCCGGGCGGGGCGGGCCACGCCACGCCCACGCTGGCTCTGTCATCGGCGTGCCCATCCGCGAGACGCCCATCCTGGATGACTACGACTGTGAGGAGGACGAGCCGGTGGCGGTAAGCCGCTCGCTCAACGCCACGCCCAACCAGTTCCACGAGCCGCTGGGGGATGGGAAGGTGCCAGAGGGCTACGGTGGGGGTGGGACGGACCCCCGCTTCCATGGTGGGGGGCTCACAGACGCCTACTACAAGGACGACACCCTGAGACACACCTTGAACAAGAGGGGTAGGTGTGAAGTGGGGGTGGAGTTGTTGGGGTGGGGGGCGGGTTAAATACATTTAAAATACTTTTTTTTCACCCGAAGGGCTACTCACAGGGAAATATAAATGAGTAAGTATACATTTAGAATACATAGACAACAATAATGTATTACTACACACCTTCTAATACCAGTAGTAGCATTTTCATTAACACATAATTATTATGTGTGGGGCTTGCAATACTGGGATGGTGGTTAGAAATGCTGGATACACTTACTAGATTCTGATTTAAATGTTGAATGAAAGGGGTCTGGCGATTATTTGTTCAAATAACGGTTGATTGTGGTGACAGGAGGAACGATTAAGTGATTTTTGTCTTCTTAGCTGACTGAAACGGACTTTCCTCTGGTCTGATAGGGGATGATCAGGCCCCACATGTGAGCAACGTTGTTGACACGGGCCTAGCTAACTGCATGCTAACTGCATGCTAACTACATGCTAGCTACATGCCACCAATGCCCCGTTGGCACAAACGAGGGAAGAGTATTAATCTTGTGGTCCCATGTGTTTGTTGGCTGATGCACCGGCCCTGCGGTCCGTGTGTCCAGCACTGGGAGATGGGTGGTGGGGAAAGGGGGGGTGGAACATCACGATATCAAGCCCCAGTCACTACCGGAAGACCTGAAGCATCTGGCAGTCATTGCTGGAGAGACAGAGATAGATTAGCGTGACATCCGGAGCCTGTGTGTGTGTGTGTGTGTGTGTGGGGAGCGGGGGGTGAGTGGTGTACCTAGTTAGCAGTGGCCCTGCCAGCATGCTGTAGCCCATCCAGGCCGGCAGGTAGTGCCAGCTCCCCAGATGGTGTGATCCGGAGCTCTGATCTGCAGCTCCGTGCCGTGGCTTTGACCAGCGTATGCACTCTATCCGACACGACCGGCGCAGTGTGGCTCAGGCGTAAATCCTGCATGTGCACACCCTGCCATGCCATAATATACACACTGTAAAGCCAAATGAGTTAATTGAACTTGAAAAATTGGTGAAACTGATTACATTAATATACTATATAAGTATACTATACTATAATTAACTTTTCTTTTAAAGTACTATAAAATTTTTCTTTCAAAGTACTATTAACGTTTTAGTCACTTTTAGCATAATATACACTAGTACAGTCAGTAGAGGCATAACATACCATAATATACACCAGTACAGTCAGTAGAGGCATATCATACCATAATATACACTAGTACAGTTATTAGAGGCATAACATAACATTCAACAGTACAGTCAGTAAAGACATACAATACCATAATATACACCACTACATCACACTGAAATAGATAAATAATTTACATAACTTTATTTACCATTATTTCAAATTTAAAAACAATTTTGAAATTATTTCTAAGTAATTATTTGGTTTTCTTTCAGCATAAATAAATCATGTTGATCCAACTTGATATACTAGGGTTGGTTCAGATTTATATCAATGCATTGGGTAACATTGTCAACATTTGTTTCTGGATTAGTAAGGTTGGTTTTATATGATAAAGTTTCTCCAATATTATATAAAATGTAAAAGAAAGTATTGCAGAATTATGTTAATTCTGCAATGTTGATTGTAGGCTGCACAACCCCAGAATAATTGAATTTTTATTGAGAAGTTCACAAAATAATAATGCAGTGCTGAAGTGTCCCCTGGCCATCACTCTGCAAAATGTCACGTGCACCAGATGATTCACATGCACCCCTCACTGGAAAAAAGCTAAGAAAAACAGATAACAGCAAATGCACTTTATACAAAACACAGATCCTTTCCACAACTAACATAATGTTATATTTACTTGGCTATTTGTTCCTTAGAAGACAAGATATTTAGTTTTATTTATGACCAGTTGTTTTCAGTTAAAGTAGATTCGCGCGGCGGTGGAGAAATAAGTCTTTAATAGCACCATGTTGTGCCTGCAGGCTTGCTGACATTAGCGCTATCTGTCTGTGCAGATAGCCAGTTGAACTTCCACCACCACAACCCTTTTCTTTCTAATATAACATTTCCGTGCTTCCTCAGAAGACACTACGCTCGGTGAACAGTGTCAGGTCAAGGAGAACACATGTCAAAGTATAATGAAATATATATATTATAATAATAATAATAATAATAGGTAAGATATGCGTTTGAGGTAAATTCTACATCTTTGTGTACGAAGAGAAAGAGAAGGAAGGAGATGGCTCGGGTGTCACGGGCTGCCGTCCGCCCCAGTCTGTTTGTCTTGTGGCTGTGTTTTCCCTTTCCCCAGCGTTATTTGCCTCATGTTGATTGGTTATTGGTTTCCCCAGCCCCTTGTTATCTCCTGTCCACTGTCTTGTGTTGCTGTAGTTAAGCCCTTGTGTTCTCCTGGTCTTTGTCGGTTCATTGACAGTTTTTCCAACTGATAGTCGTGCGTCTTCCCGTCTGCCTGAGTTATCTTGAATAATCCTTGAAACCTGCCTGTTATGTTGGGGGTTTGGGTCCACTCTGCCAGCGCGGTCTTAACAGACAGACAGACAGACAGACAGGCAGACAGACAGACAGACGGGCGGTCTGAATAGAGGAGGCATGGCGGAGCCTGTCTTGACCTAATCAGTACATGGAGGTAGTTCCATGGCACAATGGAAGAGGAGGGAAAAAATACCCCAGCAAACTGTCAGTGTATCGAGGTTGCTAGTGGCTAATGTTACTAGCCAACTGTCACTCATAAATAATCGTTGTAACTGTTAACTGTTAAACTAATTCATCTCCCATCAACCATAGACCGTATATATGTTGAAGTAGGACTCAAGTCTAGTCCAGTGAGGTTGTGCCAAATTGCCCAGCTACAACTGCACAATAACGTATGCTTAACATGACAATTTAATTTACTTTTTTACTTCTAGTGGTAACAATAATAAAACCTACGGTGGCTGTTCGCGCTACAGAGGAACGCTCTAGCTGTTCACACTCTCTAGCTATTAGTCAGCTGTTCAGTCGACTGAACATTGTGAACGTTCAATAAATGTGTTTACTGAAAGGCACGTTACCTCGACTTTCAGAAGAATAAAGGGTATGGGGAGTGTTGCTCAATGACATGCAAGAAGTGAGCAAGTATTTGGAATCTGTTGGTGTTTTTTTGTCACCATTATTTAGTAATGACCAAACGTCACTTTCATTCCCATATTACTTCATGATAAATGTATGCCATCTCATTCTGATATGAAATATGAATTCGAAATATCTTCACACAACCATTGTGGACATATTTTCAGTTGGAAGAGGTTTAGTAGCTGAAATATGAATACACAAATTATTTCTTTGTTGTTGTTAGCCATGTCAATGTTGTTCTGGTACCTACCACATCCCAGCTCCTCCCTGTTGTGTAAGCTGGCGTTCGGTCCACTGCCGTTCACGTTAATTGAAAGTGTAGCAAACGTTCCACCATCCTGAACACAGGGAATACATCAAACAACCTGCCCGCGGGCTTTGGCAAACAACATGTGAGCGATAGTTACCTTCCATTACCAAAGTTTGTTTTGTTTTGAAATGACCACACCTGTTGTTAATGATATTATTAATCGTTCCATAAATCAATAAATTGTGTTACGCCTGTCATGATAACTATATTTGTTGGGCGATATGTTGTCCAAGAAATAATTGTGATAAACAATACTGTTGTCAGAATCATGTAAACAATGTTGTTCTGCTGTTGTCATTTGATATCAATTGTTTGTTTTGATTAAATTGGCTAAGTATTAAAAAGAAACCTTGAAGTGAATAAAACAAATGGCACATTTTCACATTTATTCTTCCAAATGTAGTTTGCTGGAATTATGCAGTCGTCTGCGTGTGTGTGTGTGTGTGTGTGTGTGTGCATGTGCGTGTGTGTGTGTGTGTGTGTGTGTGTGCAACAGGCAATATTATTGACGCCTGAAGAGTTATGGAGGTCATGTCCATATACTGCACGATAAGTTGATATAGCAATTATCATGACAGGCCTACGTGTTGAACATCAAGCCGTCCTCGTTGTTGCTCTCAGTTTATCCCCCCCCCCACTAGAACAACCGTCTTAGCCAGCATAGACGTGAGAGCATTCATCTGCGCTCCCATTAGACTGTGACGTCTGTGATTTCCATCACGCCCGCTGGAGAAGTGTCAAAGGAGTGTGAAATGAGGCACGTCAGACTACGTTCAGGGCATTTAAGTGCTTCAGGGCAATTCCATCTGTATTTTAACATAGTCCCAGCCCACAAAGTGGATGTGACTAATGGATGGTGCAGACACTTGATTGGCAAATGATATTCCTACATAAGGTTTAATTTACAGTGCTGTTGAACTTTTCCTAACAACTCCTGACTGACTGTACTTCTCCCCGGCCTTAATCTAAGTTTGATATCAGTTTTGCAGTAGCTGTGTGAGAATAATTAACAATCAGATTTAATAATGCAGTCCAGAGAAGCACCACTGTTCATCATTCCATCCCTCCACAAGACATCCCTCTTGACGTGATGGCATTTCCCACAAACCAGATAGTCTGACGAGCCCTAACCCCCCCCATCACTGTATCCGCCACAAAGCAGCCTCATTTGAATACAGGGGCGATTAACTCCCTCTTTCCACCTGTTCTGTGCCATAAGGTCTCAAAATACCAGGCGTCCTTTATCTGTGTGTCTGGGGTGACGGATGAGCCCATTCCATTTAACTCAATAGCATTATCCTCTGCTATTATGGCACATGGCTCGCAGGTGTGAAGCCAGGCATCCTCCTCTGTCACCGGGGCGCCCAAACAAATGAGCGCTGTCAATTTGGTTATTCAGTAGGAAGCCCGTGGTCCCGGCGATGTATTGGGCCGGACCACAGGTGTCAGTCACCCGCAGCAAGGCTTGGCTCGTGGGCTGGAGAGCGGCTCGTCTTGATAAGATGCTGGCCGGCTGACATTGCCAACAGTGCACACAAACGCAGATGCTCTCACACACACACACACACACACACACACACACATAGACCCACAGACATGCGCGCGTGCACACACACATCTGACATGACCAATAAGGCACACACACACACACACACCTACTGTACGCCAACTGACTACCAATAACACACACATGCGTATGCACACACACACACACACACACAGTTGCGCACGTACATCAGGTAACATTACCAATAACGCACGTGCACACACACACACACACACACCTATGCAGCTAACATTACCAATAACCTTCTCCCAGACATAATCCATTTTATAGGCGTCCGCACGCACGTCACGGGCACGTTTGGATACGTCTCACACACGCATGAACGGACACGCGCGCTCGCGCGCACACACACACACACACACACACACACACACACACACGCAGAGGGGAAGAAAATTGACTCCTGCAGGTTCAGTCTCGTCCTGCAGGTTCAGTCTGCATCGATGGCCTCCTCCTGCAGGTTCAGTCTCCTCCTGCAGGTTCAGTCTGCATCGATGGCCTCCTCCTGCAGGTTCAGTCTCCTCCTGCAGGTTCAGTCTGCAGCGATGGCCGTTAAGCACACAGCAGACAGAGCCAGCGTGTGTAGAGGAACATGTGTACAGCCGCCCGCCCGCCCGCCCGCCTGCCATCTCGCCCGGCTGACGGCATGAAGATGTCACCATTCACCCGAGACACATGGGGGGGGGAAAGCAGCCCGGCCTTGAGACATCCTGACTGTCTGGGCAGTCACCAGAACAGTGTGTGTGTGTCTGCCAGGGAGCTAGGGTACCGGCTAGACATCATGTTTCTCTTGTAGAGGCCCTGTATGAGCCTGTCATTTATGCCACTTTGCTGCGAACACTGGGAAGTAAAGTCTCGAACCTGCTAGTGTGTGTGATCATAGACTGCAGATACTTTATGGCAGGTGTGAATGAATCCCAAATAAACCCAAACATATCGTTCAGCAGTAGATGGATCATGAGGTTACAAATCACAAGAGGGCAATTATTTTCCATTAAAGGATTAAATTGGTATTTTTGATTACCAGACTGTATAATGTAATGGCCTTAAATCTGTAGTGCAGCTGTAACATCTTGACCTGACCAGACACTGGTTGTGGATACTACCTGCTGTCCCCTCCCTCGAGGTTCCAAGTGAGCTGAGGTCATTCTGAGGTCGATACCAAAAGGTGACACGGAAACACTGCAGACAGCTGATTGGTCGTAGATTAGAGTCACTGTGTCACTATGGCAACACGGGACGTCTTCCTACGGCAAGATAATGGCGGTTGCACCATTTGTTAAATTACAACCACACTGTGGTCAGTTGAGGTTGTGGGTCTGCAGATGTTCCTCTGCTTGGCTGTGGATGAACGGATCAAGAGGATGTGGCACTTTGCACAATGCGAAGGTCTGGACCTCTGAACATTTGGCAGCGAGCGGCTGCAAAAGCCCATTGCAACAGTGCGTGGAGAAGTTAAATGAAAGGTGTCTACTGATCTATGAAGGACCACGATGGCTCAAGTGTTTCGAGCGGCACCGTTGCTATAGCAGCCGCTCCCGACTAGTGGAGCCGGTTCGTAGCAGTGATATACGGGGTACAGCCCTTTTGACAGTTTAGCCACGCGTGTTCACATGTATGCGTTTGTCCACATGCAATAGCCACGTGTGTGTGTGTGCATGTGCGTGTGTGTGTGCGTGTGTGTATATACTATGCAGCTATGCTGTATATCAAAATATTATCATTATATATTTGTCATATTTTATGTTTTGGGTTCACTACAATGTTTGTCCATTTTATTTTTCATGCAGGTGTATGATGTCAGATTAATAATAGTGTTTAGGTGAATTGCATGCGTCTGCCAAATCGACGCATATCTACAGTGTTAAATATAGGGCCAAGATGGAAATGTTCAGTTATCAGATATCAGATCATTGACTTGATGTGTGCTCCCGCCCATGAGCAAGCCCCCGGTGGTCAGAGATGGCTAATGCATGCCGTCATTCCCTGACGCCTGCCCCGCGCTACATAATAATAGTGCGGTAATTGGGGGGTGTCAGATCTTCCAAAATTGGCTGTAGATGGAGGAATATTATCGCCATGGCGACATGGCTGGGCTCAATTAATGTCTGCCTGCTGTTTATGGACTTTTGTGGAGATAATGGAAAGACCTTGTGTTACGCAGATTTCTGCAGTAATTGCAGATCTTTATAATATTTTTCCCCAGGCGAACGTTCCCCCCCAAGATGCTTTGAACTCAATGTTGTGTTAGTGCGTTTGATTTCAAAACACCAGCAAATATTAATGACTCACAACCATTAACTATGACTGTGGATTAAACATTGAGTTAGTGTGCTGTGTTTGAACGTCTGTTTGTACTGCCCTCTTATCTAATGCTGATTACACGCTACACAACATTCTGTTTTGTAATGTCACGACATTCTGCGACTTTCATGACAGGAAGCGTTTTGCCCTGCTTTGGGCATTTTGTCAACAAAAGGAATTGTCCTGGGATAGATATATCTGAGCCTTAGGCATTAGTCATATTTACATCCCACCTTCATGTAGAAAAAGACTTACAGGGATAACGTTTTAACTTCCTCCTAAGATTTTACACTTGACAGGGCAGCAGGTGATCCAGAATCACTGGTTTTACCAAGTATCCTTGAGCAAGGCACCTGACCCTATACTGCTCCTGGTGGTCATGTATCACCTTGCATGGCTGCCATCACCATACTGTACGTGTGTGTGTGGATTTGAGTAGACAGAAGGTTGTAAAAGTGCTATATAAATGCTGTCCATTTACCATTCAATAATTTAGCTGTGAGCATGAGGTCAAATGCTGGAGTTTTAAAATACACACGTCAGTGTGTTCAACTAATCTATCATTCTGAAAATGAAGTGTACTGTCAATCTCAGTTTGTGTTTAAGGAAATACCTTAGGCAGACCTTTGAGTTCCCTAACCACTGATACTGTGTAACATCTTTATGCATCTATGCAGTATGCTACATGCTAGTAAACATGGTTTATCAAGCTATGGTTTTGACAAACCAAATTTCCAAAATTTGTTCTGTATATGCTTTATTTAAAATAGTATATAAAATAATGAAGCCACTGAGTCACTGAGGTCAGACATCACTGTTGTATGAACAATTTGAATGCATGTGGTTGTATTTTGATAGCATTGTCCATTTAACATAGAAAGCTACTAACGCCTGCAGTGACTGAAGAAGATATATGGCTTTTTTCGTGGGAGTCACTATAACCCGATACACCATATGTACAGTATGGTCTGTGTTAGGGACCAGGTCAGTAAGGCACCAGAGACACAAATAGAGTGCAAAACAGGGGTTTATTACCCAGATGGTTCAATAATAAAACAAGGATCGTAGAAAAATATTATATATCTAAAATACAAGTCATAGCCTCCATGTGAGGTCAAACTGCAGGACATCATCCTCTCAGCATGGTCACACTTGCTGAATTACTCTTCCCTCCAAAGACAAACAGGGAGACATATATAGAGGTCTGAGCAGACCAACATACCTTAAGGGGCGTTGACAAATAATTGTACATATACAATATAGATATTTGTATCCTTACGTCCCAACATTCTCAGACATAAACCTAATGTGGATTGTTTATCTATGTTATTAATATTCTCCACTAATGAATACCTATAGATTTAATTAATAGAACAATGTTAAAAGAATGAGGTCCCCTGGCAAACTGTAAGGAAATTGTATATCCCAATAAATCCCTTGACGTACATAAGCCAATCCTATTCCTGGACACGCCCTTTTGCCAAACCCAGGAGGTACTACTCACAGGTAATGCTGAACAGAAATTAAATACAAGAGTAACTGAAATATACATGTTTACCTCAGCTATGTATATTTAATATCTGTATGTATACTGGCCTTAATGTGAGGCAGGAAGTATGGCCTTCACAGTCCATTAAACACATCCATCCATCGAACCTGATTTCAAAGGGCAGGCACTTTCAAAAAATACTTGGCATGTGATTGGACGAACCTGTGAACAATAAGATGTCCGTTAACTCTTGCAGAAGAATAGTCAGAGAAGAGTGAATACATTTTACATTGAGAAAAGCCTTTAGTGCAGATCTTTACTTTTCTAATGAATGCAAATAAAACTTATATTATGTTATATTGTCCACGTTAACCTCTGGAAGACCAGCGGTTAACGTGGTTTAGTCTCTTTTGTCAAGACTAAACCGCCATGCCTGCAGCAGTGTAACGCTGATTGGCTACACTTACACCAGGTATACCAGTACAACCATTTCCAAGCTCTCTAGACTGATTCCTGTGGTGAAGTCAACCTGGAGCTTATGAGGTCAGGATGGTCTCGCTAGGCTAACCGGTCTCCTCTGTTATCCAAAAAAACACAATTAGAGGAGAATAATTCCATAGAAAGCTTGTTGATATTTGCTCTCTATCAAAATTCCTCCCTATGCCATAAGGTGCTCCCTCAAACTCCCCAACATTGGACACACATTGCCAAGGCTGGGATGGTGTTGTGTGGTGTAGTCTGCACCACTGTGTTTGTGTTCTTCGTTCAGTGTGATCACATGCGTGGCCTTGGCTTCCATGCACATGCCATTGCCCCTCCTAAGCCAGAACCTGGTGAGGTGCTGCTGCCACCCCAGGCTCTGGGTCTTGTCTTGGGCCTCACGAGGCAGCCCCTGTTCATCCATCTGCTGCTGTGGTTTATTCAGGTGCTCCATCCTGTCACACACGGACAGAGGCTCGGCATCCTCTCTATCTATCTACCGAGCTATCTAGAAGGGTTAGAAGGTTACGCCTGTAGCTACAGTATCAGTCCGACGCTGCCCCGGCTGTTAGCATTCCAAGCTCTCCAGACTGATTCTCTGGCGACATCAAACTGAAGCTCAGCCCTCACGTTGGCTATTTCCCCCCATGGGGGCTTTGACAGGGCTTATGAGGGCACGTGTTATATCAGATTAGCAATGCTTCATGTCCCGGTGATTTACTGTGCTGTGTCGGGACCTGCTCCGCCGTGACGTTTCTCCGTGCACTTCAGATATTGCTGCTGTGTGTGCAGAATTATTTCATCAGCCGCTTGTCGAGTCCTAAGACTTTGCTCATTTACAGCCTCGTAAAAAGCACAACGCGATGGCAATCGCCAGGGTCATGATTGATGGATTTGACACCCGGGGAAACATCAGCGGAGGCCGTGCGCACGCGGTTTCAATCTCGGACACTGCAGCAGAGGCTAACGCGGATTTATACAATGTGTTGCTCTCAATTTAGAGCATGACAGCTGGGAATATTGTAACTCCAGCTGTGATTTACTGGATCTATCGCCTCCTCTTGCCTTCAAAGCTTTACGGCAGCGCAACTTGCACTCTAATGTCAAACCTGATTCACGTCTTACACTCGGTGACTGACTGACCTGTTGACCGCCTCAGCAGCTAATGCAAGTTAATGAAATCCAGCGGCAGATGCAATTTTACAGCGGCGCATGCCTTCTATGCATAGACCCCCAAGAAAACAATAGGGGGGGGTGGGGGGAGTCTTGTAATTAACTCCCGGCTATTTATCACCGGGGGAGGTGACAACCCGATCGGGCATTAATCAAAACATGGCCCAGGGCTGGCTCTGGCCTGCCAAGCTGGCAGACATTTCTCATCAATGGTGTCACATTAGAGACGTGTGGTCTGGTGCTAGGGAGGTTGCTCTCTGGCAGGAAGGGGGGCTTGGGGGGGAAGGGGGGTTACTCAGCCCGCTAGGGAGAAGAAGTCGTGTTAATTAGATGGATATGCTGAAAATGGTGCTACTATAGCTATACGCTTTAGTATAGTAGGTCATTCAAGAGAACTCTTGCTAAGATTGAACTCAAAGCAAATACACCTCTCCCTTGAACGCCATAGGGTGCTCCCTTAGAAGCTCCGCTACACACGTTAAAAACACATTGCGATGGCTGGGGTATTGTTGGTGTGTGCGATTTGCAAGCGGTAAACTAGCGGCTGTGAAGAGATATTTGGATAATTTTATGAAATGTGTATTGGCTTACAATCGCTTACTATACATTTTAAAGTGAGTTCAATTAGAATTAGGACATTTAGCAGATTCTTGTATCCAAAGCAACTAAGAGTAAGTCACTCTTGTGGCCTCACCATGAAACCTGAATTACAAAAAGATGGACAGAAAGTACTCTGTGAATAGGTACTCTGTACTGACTAGGTACTCTGTGAAGTACTCTGACTAGGTACTCTGACTAGGTACTCTGACTAGGTACTCTGTGAAGTACTCTGTGACTAGGTACTCTGTGACTAGGTACTCTGTGACTTGGTACTCTGTGACTTGGTACTCTGTGAATAGGTACTCTGTGAATAGGTACTCTGTGACTTGGTACTCTGTGACTAGGTACTCTGTGACTTGGTACTCTGTAGGTACTCTGTGACTAGGTACTCTGTAGGTACTCTGTGACTAGGTACTCTGTGACTAGGTACTCTGTGAAGTACTCTGACTAGGTACTCTGTAGGTACTCTGTGACTAGGTACTCTGTGACTAGGTACTCTGTAGGTACTCTGTGACTAGGTACTCTGTGA
>JAODUE010003430.1:0-11177 GCA_027564755.1 Amblyopsis hoosieri
TGTGTGTGTGTGTGTGTGTGTGTGTGTGTGTGTGTGTGTGTGTGTGTGTGTGTGTGTGTGTGTGTGTGTGTGGTCCAGTGTCATAACATGGCAGTGTCCTTCTTCCCACAGCTATGATGAGCTGATACTGCTGTGGGATGGCAGGAACATGCGGCAGCCCCTCAACAAGAGCTCCCTGGGTGGGGGGGTGTGGAGGCTGAAGTGGCACCCCGTCCACGACCACCTGCTGTTGGCAGCCTGCATGCACAACAACTTCCACATACTTCACTGCCAGCAGGCACTAGGCAAGTGTGGTGGAGGGATTGTAGCAGTGCTGGAATGCTCTGTGCAGGGTACCTTGACTGGCGGCCCAGGACAAATGGAATAGAAAGTTGCATTCAAGTAGTGAATTGCATATATTATTATATAGACGTTGGGCATATTGTGTAAAGGCATAGTAAGTCATTCTTGAGAACACTTGCTAAATTTGAAGTCAAATCAAAAACACCTCTTCAATGTCATGCTCCCTCAGTCCCACACGTTGGAAACGCATTGCGAAGGCTAGGCCATGGTAAAAAGCCCCCAACTTTGCCTGTGTTTGGAGATTGATGCTATTGTTGCAGGAATACTGCATGTTCAGTTGTACTGAGTTTGCCCAAAGTGGAGTAGAACCTTAACCTGACATGCCAGAGGAATTGTTGTCACAGGTCCATCTGTTTATGAATGGCAGGTACTTTCAAAGAGGGGGGCTAGGGCTAGGCTGTTGTGTACAAACATGCACCACTTTGTTTGTTCTTATTTAGAGCCAGGCTTGTGTAGAAACACCAGATGTTTTTTTTCTCCCCAGCACACACACACAATGTTTAACTAGCGGACCACTAGGAGATATTTGGTGAATGTGACAAAAGCGTATAAGCTTACAGTCGCTGACTATACCTTTTTTATCAGAAGAATCAACTGCTCCTGTTGCTGGGGTTAGTACTTTCAGATTGGCAGCTCTGACTCCTATGGAAGGAGCAGAGTTTAATTTCACGTGTGTGGGTGGGACAAGAGACACAGGTGTCTCGCACGGTGCTGCCTATCCCGCTACAGAGAGAAGCAGACAGGTTCTCTGTGATTGCTGCTCAGCTTGTTGTTGCAATACTTCCCTTCCTCTTTAGAGGGCAGCAGTGAGCCGTGCCCCATCCTAGCCTCCTACATCCTCCACAACTCGCTGGCTTACGGAGCAGACTGGTCTCGAGTGTCCCTGGACGAGCCTCCCCCCTGCTCCCCAACCTGCGCGGAACCAAAGAGCGGCCACGCGGAGAGCGGGGGACACGTGCGCATACAGTACGAGTCCCCCACGGGCAGCTTCGACACGTCGCTGGAGGACGACACGGGACACTACATCCCAGAGAGCGTGCAGCTGCCCTCAGCCAGCACCACGGCACCCAAGCCTGCAGGGGACTGCCCCACCGTGTCCTGCCTCCTCGCTAGCTGCTCCTTCTACGACCACATGCTGCACGTGTGGCGCTGGGACTGGACTTCCCCTGAGCTGGTTCAGGATGAAGCACACCCACTTGGTCACAGCGGTGATGGGCAGGCTGGCTAAATTGTCACTATAATAATAGACTGAAGGATGCAGACTCGCATTATCACAGTATGTCCTCCTTGCTAATGCAACTTGCTTGTTCCAGTTGAAATAAAATTATTAAATGTTTAAGCTGGGTACATAACGTGTTATTGGCACATTTCAATCACTATATCCCTTCAGAGTAGTGAGAATGACAGGCCTGATTAAGGCGTTGAATGTATAGTGTGGGATGTGACCTGACCTCTGACCATATGACCTATGACCAAGCTGTCTGCTAAGTGTTAAAAGCTGATCTGGGAACCATTGTTATTGATGGCGAAACCACAGGAATAGAATGGACAGAGCAAGGCAAGTTTGAAATGTTACATAAGCAGCAGTGTCTTCCACCTCTCAATGACTTCTAGTTAACTATAATATTTTACTTGCAGCTCTCGGTGTCCGTATTTGTCAACATGTTTCAGTGCACAAATCGATTTATTAGCAGAGCACTACACTGCCTATTGTATCACTGCAAGCTTTCCGTTTTAACTGGTAAGTGATGTCAAGTCACTACAAGACCTCAAAAAGCAGTTTTCCCAACAGAAACTGATCAAATATATTTTTGGAAAGTGTGTGTGTGTGTGTGTGTGTGTGTACAGTATATATGGGGGCTCTTTTTGCTCAGCACTGTTATGTGGGAACATGTTGGAGGAAATGCAATAACATTTGCGGACACAAAAGTAAGACTAGTAGCCCTGTATTTTTTTTGCCAGAGGGAGTCTAGTTGTGGCTAAAGAGATTTTTCATGAGTGTTTCATTGCCTGGAATCTACCAAGCAACAATCACCATTATATAATTGTTTCTAATCTGTATGCATCCTTGAGCCAAATGACTAACCCACATCTGCTTTGGTTTGGATAATATAAGTGTGCTACAGTAAATTGCCTCATTGTAGTACAGTGGCCCATGTTATAACATCCTAAAAACACTATATAATGAGTAATAAAGTGAAAGCAACTCCAAAGTTTTTAATTGGTTTATTTGTAATGTATAGTGTTAAAATCCATGTTAGTGAGCACCTCATCTTAGATAATGCATCCACCAGGCCAGCAAAGGAGAATCAACTTTTAAATAATTAGATTTTAAGCAATGTATAGAAAACACTGATAGGAGCATGCCTAGTGACAACTCCTCTACTAAACAGTTCAACCATACTAATTTATTTTAATGTCTTTATAATATTGATGGGGATGTACAGGAGTGAACTTACATTCCCTAAACATATGGCGACAACAGGAACCTGTTCAGCAGAGGTCATGCTTGTGCCATTTGATTTTAAGAAAAGCAAATAAAGTTAAAAAAATCATGTTTACCTCCACATCCCTATCACCGTGCAAAGTAATTCAGTAAAACTGTAACATGTTTCCCCAATAACTACACACACTATACTTTGTAGTAATATGTGTAGCGCTATAAAGGCCAGCTACATTGGTCAGACAATCATAATAAACACCATGTTTGCATTTGACATGGAAAACCATGGTCATTTGTGATTGATTCAATACAAATAGTTTGGTATCATTTGCTTTATTGTATTTTATAGTAACAAATGTTACTTCAAATGCAACTAATTCATGCCACCTATCAACATTTTAATGGTATATTATGCATATTTTATGGAATGGGGAAATGTTACATCAAATGTAATTAATTACAGAATTTTAGTTCAACAAGATGTCAAATCTGCAATGTGCATGAATGTCACTAAATACACACATCCTGTTACAATGTCATATATGTAATCTATAAGATTATTTAAACAGTAGCACACAGTTTAAAAATTATTTCCACATCTCATTTATTGTCTTCCCGTCTTGACTCATGATGGTGAATTGGTGACAAATTGTCTGTCTGGGGTGCTAAATTCAACGTACAAAGTTCTTGGGGTACAGTTTAAATAATTTCCCCTCCTGGGTGGGTTCAAATCCATATTTCTCCAGTTGTTCTTTATCAAATACGCCTTCTTCGAAATCTTTATTGATCTGAGGTGCTACGACCTCAGCAAAGAGACCTTCTGGAGTAAGTGGTTGCTCGGTTCCTTCAGGGCATCGATATGACACGTAGGGTCTGAGTTTGAATCCCTCCAAGTCAGGTACTACAAACTCGGGAATCATTGCTCGTATAGACATAAATTTCCCACTGGAAAGCTTTACACCACCAATTCTGGCAGTTCTGCCTTTATTATGGGTCCTTCCACCACGCTTGCTTGTAAATTCAGCCATTCTGTCCGCTCCTCTCACAAGGCCCCTCGCCAGCGCCGACAACACACCCATTGTATCAAAGTGCGTTTAGCTCCTAATAAATTATATATAAATCATATATAAATCAATTACGAATCTGTGGAATAAACATTGTTCAGTAACCACGTAGGATACAGTAGCCTACTGCAGGGTAACAATAGCTAGATGCTACTAGCATAGGAACAAGCCTATTGGCAAGTTCATTTTGTGTTTAAATGCCAACAGAATGAGGCATATTACATGAATTACATCTACACGTATAACATAAAATTGTGCAATTGCATGAACAAACAATAACAGGCTATGAACAAAACTATCCACTCACCTTGAACACAATTTGGCCTAGTGGAAACTTTACAAGATTTCACTGTCCAGTGAAGAGTGCGGCGATTGGCTAACACGCGCCACCGTTAGCCAATAGAGATGCGAGATACTTAGTGCATTGATAGACAGCAGGGCATGCTGAGTACATAAACACTTGTAATATGGTCTACTACTCTTGAGTGCGGTGTTGAATACGACAATTTAAGTCGTGTCGTGTGTATGCTTATATATTTATCACGGATACAGTTGGAAATTTGAATTTTTGAACGAGAGTGACAGGCCTACTACCCTGCACAGTCAGTTTTGGATTGAAGACTGAATATTGTGCAAATTGATGCGAAATTAATGAAAACCTGACATTTCTCGCATTTTATTGGCTCTAGTGCTCAGCTATTGATATGCTATGCTGTTTAATTGAATTGTCTTATGTGTGTGAATGCATGCAGCTTTATGAATTTTCTAAACTAACAAAGCTTTCATAATTTCAAATGGGTATCCTACTGTGAAAAACGTATGCGTGAGTGTGTATGTTTGAGAGAGCGAGAGAGAGAGGGTCACATTTTACAGCTGTCTATGGTGTCTATTACAGTCAAGTCAACCAGGCAAACGCCTATGTCAAGTACTGGCCTGGCTGGTCAGGTGTCAGGGATCTTTATCTATATTCTATAGGCTACATTTATTAGATTTTAACATTTAAATTACAATTATTATGTTTATTTATTATATTTAATTAAGAATGTATTTAATATTTTACTACACACTTTATTACACTGGTTGGTGTAGGCTAGTTGAATACCAGATGTTTGTAGTTTGTGTTGATACATTGTTTTTTTATTTCTTTAGGCATGGAGGGTAATAAGGATGTTGAGACCTGCGGTATATACACGGTAGAGACTGACTGTGTTATGGAATTATTACAACCCACCTGTTGCTCTTACATTCATTGTAATTTATTTATTTCTTGGATTAAATGCTAGATATGATGAATCTTCAATGTTGTATCTGTGATTGATATTTCAGAGTCTAGTTCCCTTTGGCACTGAAATCAAGGAAAGGATGCAGCAATTTGTTGATGAAAGCACAGATAACACAATGGTACATTATGAGCACCATCATTCAAGTCGGTAATGCAAACCGTAAAATGCTCCATTACAATGTTTGGTAGCTTAATGCAAGTCTACAACATATAACTAAATGAGGCTTTACTTTGTTTATTTGAGGGGAAATTCATGTTAGAGTAAACAGGAATAGTGTTGAAGCTATAGAGTAATACAACTACTACTGTCACAGGCTGTTAATCATGTTATCTACGACTAAGCATCAATTAACAAGACAACTGAGATAGGTGTAACTGATAAATGGTCTGGTTTATTCCAAAGTGCAAGTTTATTCCAACATTTTTATACACAGTAAGTATTGATAAAGTGTTCTATTGTGCTCTCTTTCTCCTTCCACAGTGGACTGGTGTAGTTATAGCAGCAGTGGCAGTGGTCTCTCTTATTGGTGTAGCTGTATTTCTCTTTTACAGAAGATACAAGTTGTCCAGTCAGTACACTTAATTCTCTCAGATACAAAATGGAGTTTGGTGGATTAGAAGAAATCCCCTTAATCCATTGCTTTTTTTACGTCTTTTACATTTGACATAGAATACATTATTTTAATAACTGAATTCCACATCAATTTGATAAAGAAAATGCAATATTTAAAAATGATTATTATGAATATAACTTGTGTTTCTTTGTTTAATCCAAATTTGTATTATCTCATCATCATCATCAGAAATATTGAGATATTCTTTGTGGATTTGGGGAGGCATGGGTAAAAAACATAGTAATACACATATTATGGCAACAGGACCAGTTCTACAGAAATAGGGACCTGTGCTCTTTATGTGTTTCAGAGAAGCAAGCTGGCCCCCACTATCGCTTTAGGAACCGGGACAAAGTCATGTTTTATGGGAGGAAAATAATGAGAAAGGTGTGTCTCCCTTCATGCTACACACACATACTTCTAACGTTGCTTTAAGATGTGAAAATGAATATTCACCGGAGTAAGCAGGGTTCATTAATACGTTTACATTATGTATCTGCTATGTTTGCTTTCACTGTGAAAAGGTGTTTACGTTTTATCTTAATGTTCATTTGTACATCATAAAGGACAATTTATCATATGTATTGAGTGGAAAGGTTATATTTTGCCCATTCTTCAATCCATAAGATTTTATTCTCTTTGTGGTGCCGTAGGTCCAGATTTTATCCTCAGCCTCTGATTCTACACCGACCTGTAGCTCAGCCTTTCGACAGCGTACTAGGAAGAGGACCAAAGTCCTCTCTATAGCACACAAGTGAGTCCTCCCATTAGAAAGCATGTGTGTTAGCAGGCACGAGGGTGAATGAGGCACATTGTAATGGGTAAATCCTGAAAACACGTTCATTGTAGGTTAACTGCTTGTGTGCCAGGTTTTTACGTTTCCGGAAGGAGCTACCTTCCCTGCAGCCCAAAGAACCCCCACCTTGCCTGCTGGAGGCTGATCTCACAGAGCGTGACATGCAAAGCTCTCACCTGCCCTCTGAGGTCCTGTACATGCTGAAAAATGTCAGGTAGGGTCCACTGTCTTCATTTGCCTTAATTTTAACAGCATTCACCTGTGAATATAATGCTACTCTATGAGTGCACTGTGTAAGATGAGAATTGTTCATGTTTTATGGCGGTCTAAATGGCCTCCTGGTTTCAGCGGTAAATACGGAAACAAAACATGCAGCTGTGCATGTTTTGAACAATGGAGTGTTGTCTTTGATTTACTAACAACTTAATAGTTATTGAATCATAGTAATTGTGTTGGTTAAAACCAGGGTGTTTGGTCACTTTGAGAAGCCCTTGTTCCTGGAACTTTGTCGTCACATGGTGCTAATTGAGCTCCACCAAGGCGAAGTTCTCTTTCGACCAGGAGACCCCGATGACAGTATTTATGTCGTCCAAGACGGCCGACTGGATCTTTGCATCCATGAGAACGTAAGCTCTGGAAAGTCCAGTTCTTGTGTGAACTGCCGCAAAGAACGCCAGTGTTCTTAATACACATGAATGAGTTGTATGCAGTTTCACAAAGCCTTCCCTGTTCCCCACTACAGGACGGTACAGATGTTGTGGTGAAGGAGGTTTTGCAGGGAGACAGTGTACACAGCTTACTCAGTATCATGGATGTCATCACTGTATGTCATACACATTTTTATTGTGTACTTTCATGAATGTGCTATAATATCTCCCGGTGTCCCATAACAGTCTGTATTCCCTGAGGATGCAGGGCTATCCAGCACCTTACAAGACCGTCTCTGCAAGGGCTGCCATTCACTCCAGCATTCTGCGTCTCCCAGCTACAGCCTTCAAGTCAGTGTTTGACAAGTACCCAGAGACTCTGGTCCGGGTTGTCCAGGTACGGTACTGAGATTGGTGTGGACCTGCGTCCCTGACACAGCCACTCAGCTGTGTTTGAAATGGGGCACTATGAGCTGCTGATTGAGTGGGTTTGGACACAGGAGCCTCATTGGTTCTGATCAAAAAATGTTTGAGAATGATTGTAAAGCTAACATACTGCATTGTGCTTTCATTAAGTGACTGAAGAAATAAGTAACCCCATGTTCAAGGTCCACTATCAACACACTTTGAAACGTGTTGAACGCATGTTCTATGTTGATGATACCCTCTGTCATGTTCAAATGTATTTCAAATATAGTAGAAAGAACTTCCACATGAAAGTCCTATTGTGTTTGTGTGCTCAACCTGTAGATCATCATGGTACGCCTTCAGAGGGTGACGTTCTTAGCTCTACACAACTACCTGGGCCTGACCACAGAACTCTTCAACCCGGTACTGTTCTCTTACTTTCCAGTCATGACCTTGTCATTTGTCACATGAACCTGAGTCAAATAAAGGCTTAAAATTGGCTAACATATGAATTAAGTTAGTTAGTTTATTCTATTTTTTTCTTATCTTCCATAATACTTAACACTTACATTGTTTTGTTCTTCACGTCTAGTTTAATAAGCTATTTATTTATTTTAAATGAATATGTGTATTATATGCCCTGTGCCTGCCATCACGTCATCTGTTATATCAAGCTATGTAACTGACATTAACATCTAATGTCCACCTGAAATTACTAACTAATAATGAATGAAAATATGTCTGTCATAATGAACCTGGGTTTGCTCTAAAGGAGAGCCAAGCCATTCCCTTGGTGTCAGTGGGTCATATCCTGAGTGAGGCTACAGGTCATAGTGTTTCGCAAACAGAATTCTCAGACAGAAGATCCCAGCTCTGAAAGAGCTGATACAGGTTGGAACCAGTCATTTGTTAAATAAAGGGACTCTTAAAGCACAGAAAGGTGGCCTTTATTAGACTTATTATGTTGATTGCAGGCTATGTTGGTAAAGATCTGGTGTCAGCCACCAATCATAATATCAGTTGTCCCACCCAACATCTTTCTGTCAGGCAAGCAGTGTATAGAATATAGTATCTGCACACTCAACACAATTATCTATATTCTGATATACAGGCAGTGGGTATAGTTTATACCAGAATTCATGTTGTTTTCATTTCCTGATATATTACTGCAGTTTGCTATGGAAAGGTGAAATACTACTTTTCAACATTAACAGAATATAGCGATCGCTTTTCAATAATGCGTAGTAAATTAAATGACTGAATGCAGTCTCATGTTTCAATCAGAATGGCCATTGTTATCTTGGGGATTTGGATAGGTAACAAGTATGTATACACGCAGCCTGCCAACCAAACCATTAATTTAGCTATTTTAATCACTTATCATACGCACATTTCTGTGATTTACGAAACCATTATTTCAGTTCAAGTTCAAGTTCAAAAGTGAAATTGAAATTCATCCTGAGCTTGTTGCTTTACAGACGCTTCCTCAAATAAGGTCAGGAAGTCTCGTGCCCTCTCTATGCCATTGGCTGTTACAGGTAAAGACATGTACAGTATGTGTACATGAATATGATAGTTGCATTGCATATTAAATACAACTTTATGACCAGTACATTACAATTGAACACATTATTCATGACTTTCACATATGAGGTCCGTTTTGTGTTGTGTTTGCAAACACAAGCAAACAGACTGAGGAGGTTGTTCTTGTCGAACACACCTTGACGCTGGATGAAGGGTGACTGTTTAATCTAATATATTTGGAATGTTTACACAAAATGTTAAAAATTAAAGTCCAAAGCAAACTCGATTGCCACTGTTCGCCAATTCTGAACGCACCTCAGGCCTTTGCAGTCATTATTGATAGACTATTACGAAGATGCTTGAGGGTGACCTTAAGAAACACATATTTTAAGGCAAGGGTTAACAAGAAGGGCATTTCTGTTGCACACAAGGTCTGTGAATGAGAAGTCTCCTCTAGCAGCATGATTCCTTTCCCCTCTTTTTATATTGTGAACTAGGTTATATTTGCATGATGTAACCAAACATACAGTATATCACATTTTGATTCAGTAGCAATATTATTACAATATGTCCATAGTGTAAACATGCGTAATGCGCTTTGCCTTTAATCGTCATACAATCCAAGCTTTATGATGAACTACTTTCAAGCAGAGCTGTATGTTGTTAACCAGCTGGCTCCGCCTGGCTATTGCTCTCAGCTCAATTTCTTTTCGCTGAGATTACAGTTGGGAAAAACCTGTTCACATTAGCGTATTAACAGCCACCCTGTTGGGGCCTGAGTGAGTGAGGGTGGGCTAGTGAGACCATATGACGTGTTTCGAAATGCTGGTAGAGCTAGAGGTAGTGATCAAACAGTTGTAGCTATGCCGATTGGTTCAACGCTGTCCAGTAGTTGCAAAAGTAACCATAGGTAGGAGGCAATGACTATTAACTCTTTCCAATGCAGCGTGGCCATATATTAATATTGTATCTTGTTACACCAGGCTATTATGCTGTAGTTTTGTCGTTGGATTCAAATGATGCACACATGCTAACAATGTGATTTAATTTAGATCCAATTTAATCCAATTGAATCAAATGTATACAATATTTATGATAGACCGGTCTCGCTCGCTCGCTCTCTCTCTCTCTCTAGTCCATTCTGAAGAAAAGTGTTACCATGGTCCACACTCCATCTGCTGTGTACCACTACAGTGAGGCTGGAGGTCACACAGGCCATATCCACCATAGTAAAATCAGCAAAATCTTTCAAGCAGCTAAAAAGGATCTGCTGCAGGTCATCCAATTGCAGGTACCTTATTTTCAGATCAAGTGACCATTCCAGGAACTGCACATTTTGGCACTGCATTGGACTCATTTGTCATCATGGGAAGTTACCGCTTTAATCCAGCCAAAACATCAAACAAATTGTTTCCGAAAGTTAATTTCAGTCTGTCTAAGAATAAAATATGTATGACAGTGGTTTCATCTGGAGTTATGCACAGTATATATCAATATATATCAATTTAAATAGTTTATTTTATTTATTATACTGTTACTTGAGACACTTTGTGTATATATATCTAAGCATAAGATAAGATAAGATAAGATAACATATTCCTTTATTAATCCCCCATAGGAGAAATTCCGGTTGGTTTCAGCAGCACAGGGAAATATATATAATTATCAAGAGTCACAAATTAAAAATAAAATATCAATAAAAACCATATGAACCGTATCTCTGGTAAATGTACATGATGTACACACATGCAAGCACATACGTACATACACACACTTACATACACACACATACATACATACATACATACACATATACCCATACACATCTACATACATGTACCCATACATACATATTATATATATACACGTACAGTATACATACATACATACTCCTGCATATACCCACACACACCCACCACCCACACACACCCAAACAAATAAATATATACACATCTATGTACATGACCATGCATGTCCCCCCCTTCTAATGCAGTAAAAAGTGCATTAGTGCAATGTGATAGGCCGTAAGTACAATCACGTTCAGTGTGAAGTCCGTC
>JAODUE010003432.1:0-11175 GCA_027564755.1 Amblyopsis hoosieri
ATTGTTGATTAGATAATTGCATTAATGAGAAATTGAACAGGTGTTCCTAATAATCCTTTAGGTGAGTGTATATATATCTCCCACTCCCAGACGTGAACAGCATGGCTTGATGATATAACCCCACCTCAGACACCTGAATGTGTAGTAATTATTTCATCATTTCAGTTCTACCACTAGATGCCACATTAAGCACACCATTAGGCTACCTAAAACCAAAACACACTATAGGGGTCACATGCACTCGCGGCCGGCTCGGGTATGACATTTACGAAACCAATCTAGTCCTACGATCTAAAAATTTAAACACAGTGGTTTGTGTGTTGTAGAGTAGACTTGGGCCTACTACACTCAAATAATACCCGACTTACACTGTGGCATATAAAAAAGTAATAGGCTGCACCATTGTTTTACATGCAAAACACACATTTACGATAGTCTATCCCAGTTGTCTTCAACGTTTTTTGTGCCAGGGTTTCTGGCCAAGGTTTCAATGGTATCATGTATTTCCCGAGCCAACATGTTTAGAGCAGCCTATAGTGCCATTAGGACGATATATGAAATTATCGTTTATCGTGATAAAAATACTGACGATAATCGTATCGTGGTGAATGTCCACTATCTTGATAATCAAGTGACTTGACAAAAGCTGTCTAGCTCACTTGTACTGTCCAATTGTATTGATACTAACTTATTTATTAGACTGCATCTTTTCAGTCAATAACCACTATAGCTGAATTACGGCTCGGCTTGCCCATTGTGTCCCCCACATAAAAATTACTAATCAAATTTGTTAAAATACTGGTTTCAAAACTAAATGAATCACATACAAAATATAAGCATGTGTCATGACAATAGAAATGTTTGTTTCTTAAGAAAATTTAAGATAAAGTGATGCCAGTATGTTTTAGTGCCATTTTAAAATAATACAGTTTATTGCAATAATTTTGTCCAGGATAGTGAGATAAATGTTTAATATTGTCCCATGCCTAAGTGCTGTGAAGAAAGAACTATAAGCCATCAAAACAAGTATTGACAGATTAATATAGCACAGGTTATGTATTTATGTTCCTGTATATGACATTTATATGACATTAAACTTTTGGATGAAAATAAGTTTGGGATCAAATAATTTGGAGGACCACCTGCAGTACCTCTCAGGACCCCCTGTTAAAGACCTCTGGACTAGCCTACACCATTTTAACACGAGCCTAGTTTAGAGTCATGATCATGTCGAACCAGTTTTCACAAATGTGCATACCATGTTGTACAATCTGGTATGTTTGATTCTGATAGTTGGACTTTTCTCAACTGGTATCATTAGATCACAGTGCAGTTATATTTACATAGTATGCAAATGTGTGGGATGAGCCAAGCACTAACAAGCAGAGAACAGTTAATTGTATGTCCCTGTTCAAGGTAACAGCAAAAAAAGCACCAAAAAAAATATTGTGTAGGCTTCGCGTTGCTAAGCGACATAGTTGACATAAAATAACTGCTTGGCGATGTTCAGGCCTGTGGGCTGCCTGTGTAAAGAATGGAATGCCTCCCACACAAGCCCTTGATTCCCTGACAGGCATCACAGGAAAAAACCTCTTCTGTTAAGTCCAATTCAATAGACACAGGTGCTTTTACATGTCTTTATTATTGAATGGAGTGAAACATCTACATAAATGCAAGGCCCTGCAGTACAGGTACTTGTTATTCCGTTTAAAATTTAGCTAAAAAGAAAGATCTTGATTATCCATTTCTGTGTATTCTGCCAGATATGTCTGTCAGAAATGAAATGAGGCCTCACTTTGACCACCCTGGGACCACCCCTCTTCAATCCCACTTAGACCAACACCTAAAAACAAACACCTCACATCTGCAATAACACAAGCACTTTTCAAAGCAGATAATAGCGGCACTGAACTGTCCCAGCAGACAGAATGTAGCCACCGGTGTCTTCTACAACCATTATCTCACCTGCTCAGTTTTACGTACGTTTCTCTTTGGCCAATGCGTACACTTGACAGCAAGCAGGCCTTCTGCAATTAGAATTCAACTCTGGGCTTTACTCATGTGTGTGCCAGACATCCATCCATCCATCTCCCCCTCTCTCCTCTCTCGGCGCTGTATGCACTTCTTGTGCCCAGATGGGTCTGCTCATTCTGGTGGGCAGCCTCAATCACAGAGAGACAGGTTGTTGGGTTTGTGTCTAGACAGGCTTTAGGAACCAGATTATTGTATTCAGGTAGCACAACTTGCCACAGTCATGATTAGGTAAAGCCTTTACAATCAACCCGTTAATGGAAAACTGGACCTCATTTTCTCCCCAGACCATTTGTGACCAAATGATAGATACAAATGAAATAAAAATACATTTTATGAGTTTTTTTAAGTTTTTTTTTTTTCCCCAGGTCAAATTTCAAGGAGACTTAACAGCAGATATCATCAGAACTCTAAACGGAAATGTTTGTTCAGATGTTGGTCACAAATAATCGCTAGAGTTGGGAAAGTTAAGTCCAGGTAAAACTCTCCTTGCATTTCATTCCCTCCTCCAACATCTTTCTACCCATTCACTTCTGCTTGATCTTCATGCTGCCCTCTTCCCCATTTCAATTTTGGGGATAATGCCTAATTCTATGTATTGCAAATTGCAATAAAAAAAAAAAAAGAATTAAAACTTCAACATCACATTGAAAAGAGGGAACAATTAATATAATGTACATATATAATATAAATGTCAATACTTGCTCCTGGGAGCTCAGTTACACTATCATTGGCATAAGAAATGGTGGATTTTATGCAACAGAGAACCCAATTACAGTTTTTTTTTCTCTCGCTCATCTCTATTCAAGAGCTTTACTCTGTTGCTCAACATTAGCATGCCAAACGCCCAGCACACACAACTAGAGTTGATAAAAAGGTGTTGTGAACATTGTCCCAATTACCAACTCCTAATTACAAAATTAATTTGCCTCCATCTGAATTCGGCAGCGATTGCCTTGAGCAAAGTCCATGAATAAAGTACAATTAAGATTCGTCTTTTTTTCTTCTTGTTTTTGCCTTTTTTAAATCCTGCACCACTTTCTCAGGTTCAGTCTTAACTATGACATTACAGCTTTTATGGATGAGAAAATAAATAGGCTGGGTGAAGAGCTGGCCAGACTGAAAGCCTCACGTCCTCCAGGTCCTACCGGGATGGAGGACAGCGAGCCAGTTGAAGGAGAAAGGTGGAGAGCAGCAAAGAGAGAGCAAGGCCTAGGGAGGGGAGGAGAGAGGAGGGGAACGGGGCAGAAGAGAGGGAGGGTGGGCGGCTGCCACCTAAGCCTGTGCGTTGGTGCCATTCTTGTCGGGCGGCGGCACGCCGCTGGCTGGCAGGTTGTTGAGGGAGGCCGTGGCCTCGTACTGCTTGCTGTCCCGACGGGGGGGCATCCGCTCGTTGATGCGGTCCAGGCCCCGGGCCTCCTCGAAGCTCTGGATCTTGTGCTGGGGGTTAAAGCCCTGGATGGCTGCGAGGACACGCACAAGGTTACGGGGAGGCTAGCGCAGACGCTCAGCCACGCTAACACACATACTGTATACAAGGTCCATTACTAGCTGACTAGCATGGTTAGCATGAGTAGCAGCCTTGTTAGCATTCGTCCACTGTCCCATAGTAAGTCTGACATGCCTCCCCACATGATAGAACAGGGGTGGGATTTTGATTTAGGATTGTGTGCATACAAAGTGAGCAGGTAGGAAGCCATCGCACACATTCTGGCCAGATATGCAAACTGAGGAGAGATGGCAGACTTTCCAAACAGGCAGCTAGGGCACATGGGATGAGCGAACAATGCTTGACCACACACACACACACACACACACACACACACACACACACACACGACAGACATTGAGACAAAACAGAAACACAGTGTGTGTGTGTGTGATCTGAACAGCAAGCCATTAGAAGCATCCAGTCAGATAAACATGACACATGAGAGGAGAGATTGGAAATGACTTGCATACCTCGTGCCTCTTCTGCCTCTACGGTGGCTGTGTAAGCGTGAGTAGAAGTGCCATGCCCAAAACCAATGGAGAGAGAGTGGTAACATTATCAATGCATTCACTCAGTCCTGTTATCATTTAGTCACAGATCAGAACACCCCCCATCCCCCACCCACCCAATATGGTAGCAATTATTACAGTTGTAGGTTAGTGAAGCGCTAGGGTCTAACAGGCTGGTTAAATCTGCAAACCACAAACTTGCTTCAGGGGGGAGATGACAGGTGTGTGTGTGTGTGTGCGTGTGCGTGTGTGTGTGTGTGTGTGGGGGTAATGTTAAATTTAAGTTTTTTTTTCTTCTTTTGTGTAAACCAAACAGGAATGTCAACAACCCTTCATTTTCATATCAGACTGAGTAAAAACAACACCATTTTAAATACACTTTTCTAAATACATTTTTTATAAATATTGCAGATGATGTTTATGATAACTTGGTATAAATGACAAATAGCAACCAGTATAACCATCATTAGTTGCTAAATTATATCAGCTCACTTGTTATGCCATGTTGAATACATGAACCAGTGTCTCATGAAAGGGTTCAATACAGAAATGCATACATTCAATGTTTACCGTGTGATTAGAAACACAACACTAAGCAGTCTGTTAAGACAGCTAAACCGTTAGCACTAGTCAGAGAGTACGTGTGCACGCGTGTGTCTGTCTGTGTGTGTGTGGGGGACGGGGGAGGTAGGTGGGGTGGCTCCAGTTAGCGGTTAGTGTTGGGATGAGAGTGCAGGCGTAGGAGGTCAACGTTAGCGTTCGTGTGTGTTGGCACAGCGTGACTGACTGACTCACCGCTCTGCAGAGTTTGTCGACCTCCAGACAACACTCCCATAGGCAACGTGCCAGTGGGTGTTAGCCCCTTCAGCTGTAGCACACTCTCATTCTCCTCTCTGGAAACACACACACAACAGCAGGCTATCATCTACTGAACGTTGTGGGGTAACTTCAAACCTCTCAAACAGCAGTTGAAGTGTCCAGACAGATAAATGGCAGTAGTGTAATAATGAAGAGGTACATCGTCTACAGCACCCTGAGACAGTTGTTGGAAAAGCGTCAGCACAGAGCAGAACATATTGGAATACAGTAGAGAGGTACAGTTAGGTCCACTGTCACAATACACTGTACGTTCCACTGTCACAATACACTGTACGGTCCATGTACAAACAAGCAGCTAGACGCATCTCTGATGTCGCCAGACTGCCAACATCAGATAACATCATGGTGACACAAGATGGATTTTAGTGAAGTGTGCCTTAGTTTTAAATGTCAGGTTAAAGGTCCCCCCCCCCCCACACACACACACACACACACACACACACCTGAGTACAGAGAAGACACGGGCCATCTTTCCGATGGCTCGGATTTTATTCCTGATCACCTCCTTCCTGACAGCGGGAGTTCCCCCTGAAATGACAGGGAAGTGGCTTGTTAGAACAGAGGGATGAAGAAAAGTCCATACTGTATGAAGGACAACAGCAGGGGGAGATATGCCATTGGGATATTGCATGCAGGCAGGTACCACTGTGCCACTCATGACAAAATAAACTGAATCAGTACTAGTGAGCCTCTTCAGTGAGACAGTAGTCTGCCCCTCCATCTGCAAGCCTGAGCTTATTCAATTCTTGCTTCAAACATTTAGAAATAAAGCACAACCTCATTCTGAGGGCCCTCATTCATTTCATACACAATTATCACTATAAGCCCATAAGCCAAATGCCATTAGAGAGGTCGTGCTATGCACAATTATAAATGAAAGATATCCATTCAAATGGTACACAGGAGCACAAGGCCACGTTCAGTCCTGTGGCACTCAAAAGACCAGGATCAATTCTACCTAGTCTCAGCCTCTTCCATCCATTATCTATGTGACGTAGATAATGGACGAAGAGGCTGCATACAGATACAGTGCATCCAGAAAGTATTCACAGCACTTCACTTTTTCCACATTTTGTTATGTTAAAGCCTTATTACAAAATTGATTAAAATAAAAACGTCCTCAAAATTCATCACACAATACCCCATAATAACAAAGTGAAAACAGTTTGTTTGAAATGTTTGCAAATGTATTTTATACTTTTTTTTTTATTTGTACATAAGTATTCACAGCCTTTTGTCAATATTTAGTTGAAGCACCTTTGGCAGCAATTACAGCCTCAAGTCTTTTTGAGTAGGATGCTACAAGCTTGGCACACCTACTTTTGGGCAGTTTCTCCCATTCTTTGCAGGACCGCTCAAGCTCCATCAGATTGGGTGGAGAGCGTCTGTGCACAGCCATTTTAAGATCTCTCCAGACATGTTCAATCAGGTTAATGTCTGGGCTCTGGCTGGGCCACTCAAGGACATTCACAGAGTTGTCCTGAACCCACTCCTTTGTTATCTTGGCTGTGTGCTTAGGGTAGTTGTCCTGTTGGAAGATGAACCTTCTCCCAAGTCTGAGGTCCAGAGCGCTCTGGAGCAGGTTTTGATCAAGGATGTCTCTGTACATTGCTGCATTCTGCTGCATTCATCTTTCTCTCGATCCTGACTAGTCTCCCAGTTCCTGCCGCTGAAAAACATTCCCACAGCATGATGCTGCCACCACCATGCTTCACTGTAGGGATAGTATTGACCAGGTGCCTGGCTTCCTCCAGACATGACGCTTGGCATTCAGGCCAATGAGTTCAATCCATTTCATTAGACCATAGAATAATCTCTCTCATGGAGTTCTTCAGGTGCCGTTTGGCAAGATCCAGGTGGGCTGTCAAGTGCCTTTTACTGGGGAGTGGCTTCTGTCTGGCCACTATACCATATAGGCCTGATTGGTGGAGTGCTGCAGAAATGGTTGTCATTCTGGAAGGTTCTCTTCTCTCCACGGAGCAATGCTGGAGCTCTGTCACAGTGATCATCGGGTTCTTGGTCACCTCCCTGACTAAAGCCCTTCTCCCTCAATCTCTCAGTTTAGCCGGGTGGCCAGCTTTAGGAAGAGTCCTGGTGGTTCCAAACTTCTTCCAATTACGGATGATGGAGGCCACTTACAATTCATTGGACTTCATGGCTTGGTTTGTGCTCTGACATGCACTGTCAGCTGTGGTACCTTATATAGACAGGTGTGTGCCTTTCCAAATCACGTTAAATCAACTGAATTTGCTACATGTGAACTCCAATCAAGTTGTACAAACATCAAGGATGATCAGTGGAAACAGGATGTGCCAGAGCTCCATTTTGAGTGTCATGGCAGAAGAGGCTGTGAATACTTACGTACATGTGATTTTTAAACTTTTTATTTTTGCAGTAATCGTAGCCTACTTATTTAACAGATTTACAAGACATGCAAAGAGCCAGACTTGTGTTCCTCATTAGAAGTTTAATGCCCAACTGTCATCAAGTTATGTAATTTGTAGTCGTGCATGACAATCAAACTGCCTCTCCTGTCAAGTAGGTGTGTCTTGACACAGTTAGCCAATGCTGTGCCGCTGTGTCCCAGACTACACAAGTATAGACTGGCTCTGTAAGACTAGATTCAACTCACCCTATCTATGAAAGAAATCGCATGAGACATCTGGGGAATGGCACCAAGAGTGAAACAATACTTGTGTGCACTCAGACAAGTCATGCAGGTATATGTTCTGAAGAATTTAACGTGACGGAACAGCACTCAGCCACACAACCAGGAAGAGTAAATCACCGTGTTGGTGTTCCCCCACACCATGCAATGTCTAGCACCCTTTACCATTGCTTCATTTATTTTCTGTAAACTGTGCTGAACAACACCTGCTTAATAATCATGTTCTTGTACATGGCATGTGGGAGTACAGTCTGGGCAAATCCAAGACAACTAAGATGATTTTATTTTGCAGTATATTATGGACTACATCTCAAACTAAATAATATTTTAAAGTCTCATACCTCTGGTGCAAACACACAATAAAAAATTCAAGACTGGTTCTTACCCTCACACGTGTCGTCTTCTTCTGACATGAGCTCATCGTCTGAGCAGATGTTCAACACATTCACCAACATCTCAGTCACTGCACAGACACAGAACAGCATATTATTGTAGAATGCTGGTCACATTTGAAGGCCTCGGTTTTGTTCAACATGTCGGCTAGCAACACATACGTGGTTTAAATTCAGTAACAATTTACGCTCTGAAAGAAATATGTCCTACACCAAACACGGTGTAGGACTAACATTTTAAACCATCCATCCATCCACCTTCACCCGCTTATCTGGAGTCGAGTCGGGTCGCAAGGGCAGCAGCTCCAGCAAGGGCCCCAAACTTCCCTGTCCCGAGCCACATTAGCAAGCTCTGACTGGGGGATCCCGAGATGTTCCCAGAGATCTAATCTCCACACATTATTTTGGTCGATACGATATAATTCCAATATCGATATGAACAATATAAGACTCAGAAAACTGCTTAAAATACCCACAACGAAGCCAGTTAGTACGGTAAGATAGCAGTTTCACAGAATACGTGACTGGCTGTTAGCGGAGGAAGCTGTCATAGTACGTAATATTAAGCCTTTCAGTTACATTTGCTGTTAGGTGAGAGAGTTAATTAAATTGTCTGGCATGTGAAAACACCCCACTACTGTTTGGCACTGGCTGCGTGTGACAAACTGTAGTTTGTCTAGAATACAACTGACTTCTGTGCCCGTCATTAAGCTTATCGAAATACCGGAAATAAGTTTAAAAAAAACATATCACCATTATTGAATTTTTTTTATCGCGGTATATATTGATATTGGATTATTGTCTAGCCCTAACTTGGGGTAAGGACTAATTCCCTACCTGGAGTAAACACTCAGTATCCTGCTGAGAACCATGGCCTCAGATTTTGCGGTGCTAATCCTCATCCCAGCCGCTTCACACTTGGCTGCGAACTGATCCAGTGAGTGCAGGAGGTCACAGACCGATGATGCCATCAGGGCCACATAATCTGCAAAAAGCAGCAATGAGATCCCCAAGCCACCGAAACGCAACCCCTCTCCACCACGACTACGCCTCAATATCCTGAATCAGAATCTGCATTGTTGTTCTTCAATCTGAGGTTTGACAAATGGACAAAGCCTTCTCTCCAGCACCTTGGAGGAGACTTTACCAGGGAGGCTTAGTAGTGTGATACCCCTGTAGTCGGCACACACTCTCTGGTCCCCATTTTTGAAGAGGGGAACCACCACCAACCGCCACTCTTTTGGCACTGTCCCCGACTTCCACGCAATGTTGAAGAGGCGTGTCATCCAAGACATCCCCTTCACATCCAAAGCTTTTAGCATTTCTGGACGGATCTCATCAATCCCCAAGGCTTTGCCACTGTAGAGTTGTTTTGACTACCTCAGTGACCTCCGCCAGGGAAATTGAAGATTATCCACCCTATCAGCCTAGAGCTCTGTCTCTACCATAGAGAGCAAATCAGTCGGATTCAGGAGTTCCTCAAAGTGTTTCTTCCACCGCCCAATTACCTCCTCAGTTGAGGTCAACAGCATGCCATCCTTACTGTACACAGCTTGGATGGTTCCCCGCTTCCCCCTCCTGAGGTGGCGGACGGTTTTCCAATAACACTTTGGTTCCGACCGAAAGTCTGTCTCCATCGGTTCTCCGAACTTCTCCCACACCCGCTCCTTTACTTCTGCTATGGCAGATGCTGCAACCGCCTCCGGAGACTTCCGACCAACATATCCCGAAAGGCCTCCTTCTTCAGTCAGACGGCTTCCCTGACCACCGGTGTCCACCACGATGTTTGAAGGTTACCGCCCCTTGAGGAACCTATGACCTTGAGACCACAGCTCTACGCTGCAGCTTCAGCAATGGAAGCTTTGAACGTCGCCCACAGTTTCAATGTCCGCAACCTCCACAGGGATGCCAGAGAAGCTCCGCCAGAGGTGTGAGTTGAAGATCTCACGAGCAGGGGCCTCTTCCAGACGTTTCCAGTTCATCCGCACTACTTGTTTGGGCTTAGTAGGTCTGTCCAATCTTCCCCCAACCCTTGACCCAACTCACCACCAGATGTGATTAGTTGACAGCTCTGCCCCTCTCTTCACCAGAGAGTGTTCAAAAAATGTGGTCTCAGGTCAGATGATACGATCAAAAAACAAAATCGATCATCGACCTTCAGCCTAGGGTGCTCTGGTACCACGTACACTTATGAGCATCCTTATGTTTGTTATAGACACTGACAGTCCATGACTAGCACAGAAGTCTAACAACAAACGCCCGATCTGGTTTAGATCAGGGAGGCCGTTCCTCCCAATCACTTCTCTCCAGGTATCTCCATCATTGCCCACGTGCGCGTTGAAGTCTCCCAGTAGAACTATGGAGTCCCCTACTGGAGCCCGATACAGGACTCCATTCAGGAGTCCTGTATGGGGCTCACACCCTGTATGGGGCTGTACGGGACTCACAGCCAGGGCATCTCCAGAGTAGAAAATCCCCTCCCATCTCCTATCAAGGATTACGGTTCCAGAACCAAGACTGTGCGTAGAGGTAAGCCCCACCAGATCTAAATGGTAGCGCTCCATCTCCCACAAAAGTTCCGGCTCCTTCCCCCACAGCTAGGTGATGTTCCACGACCCTAGAGCCAGTCTCTTCTGCCCGGGTCTGGTCCTTGGAGGCCCCTGACCTTCACTGCCACCCATTTCACAGCACACCCAACCAAAATGGTTCCTCCTACGAGTGGTGGGCCCATAGGATAAAGAGGAGGATAGTGCCACGTTGCTTGTTCAGGCTATGCCCGGCTGGGCATAGTCCGAACAAGCTGCCAGGAATTTGCAATGGATCGGACATGGATATACTGTATACAGTACACTATGTTTAACGGGGTAGAAACTTTCCATTACTGGCTTGGAGTGAAGGAAAATTATGACTCGTCACAAATGCGAATCATCTTTACAATCATAGTGGTGCGCAAAACTCTAATGAACAGAGATACATCTGGCAGCACACTAGTGCAGAGCCAAATCCTCTGAAGCCCAGGTGAAGGATAATACAAACATGGTTTAGCACTACTTAAAATCATCTAATCAATGGAAATTTCCAGATAAGAACCATGCTAGTTATACTTGTGTCAAAATGTCATATCCCGATATACAGTATCTCACAAAAGTGAGTACACCCCTCACATATTTGCAAATATGTGAGCATACCTTTTCATGTGACAAC
>JAODUE010003434.1:0-11174 GCA_027564755.1 Amblyopsis hoosieri
TGTGTAGTCTAAAACGTGCACCATTTCGTCAATTCCCCTAAAAGCTTGACAATTCCCCTGCGCATAACAGAGGTTTGGTAATTGACCGTTCTTTGAAGAGCAATATTTCAGAGCGGTTTGCTTATTTTTTAATAGGGAGATATATAATGGCATGTATTGTTGACCAGTGTAGTAGTCTAGTCTATGTCATAACCATGTGTAACAATGTCAAGACAATTGCGCTATAACCATATATTAGTAAATATTACTCTCAAATACTTCAACACATTCGATGGGCTATTTATAGTAATTTTCTGGTGGTGAACTTGTAATGTGTTTGTCCTTCATGCGGGGAAGCGGGGTTAAATTCCCGGGTGGGACAGATTTCACTCCAGTATTTTATTTGGTTTTTATAACTAAAAGCATAGTTGTACAGGCTTAAAATTTGAGAAATTTTTCGTCACACTTTCATTCCCCCCCACCTAAAAAACTTCTCCTGCGCCACTGGTCAGCTGTCAGTGACAGAAGGATCCGATTTTGTCTAGTTTGGAAGCTGTTTCGCGACGATAATGAATAGCAGACAACAACATCAAAGGCAATATAGAGACTACCCTATGTAACGTTAACGTTAGCAGTGGTGAGTCAACTTTGGATTGAACACAGCCTAGTCAGTGTAGTATAGGCCTAAAAGCTATTTTTGTTTGCTGCAGTGACGAGCATAGGCTAATATAGGCTAATATTATTTTATAACAAGAACGATGTTGCCTTACCATACTGTAATGATTCCAGTTGGTCTTTATACCGGTATACAGTTTAGGCTACATAATACAACCCCATAGGCTAAATGCAGAAAGAAAATTAAATGTCTAATGACACAATATTTTATTAAGTTGAGTTATAAAGTTGTCAGTGCAGTAGTCTATACTGTAGATCATTGGATGGATTTGGCGTTTATGGAGCAAAAGGTTAATTGATAAATGCAATTCATTAGATTCATTGGATTAATTTCTTTAATCGCTTGACAGCCCTTGTTATTATATATTGCAATACATCATGTATCCTATAATAACCATTATGGCAATATATGTACCGTATATCAGACATATTATTGTGGTTTACTCAGTCATCACGTCTCAAGACACACTACAGAATATTGTGTTAAAATATCTTCATCACGTGTTTATTCTGTGAGAAATTGTTATTCATCAATATTTCATCCTGAGCAGTTATTGATCATGCCATAAAGTAGCAACAATTCCTGCCTCTCTTGTTGATGGTGGCAACACTAATGTTTAGTTGTGATGGGAAATGCCCTACATGGCATGTGATTGAATGACTCAATACAAATATAAACATCAATGCCGCACCTGCTTTGCTGGTCTTGGGGTTGCTGCTCGTGGGTGAGAAGGTGGAAGGTGCTGTGGACTTTAAGGAGGTCGTCATGGACACTGGTGCAGGCGTGGTCATACTCTTTCCAACGGTGAGGACTGTAGTCGCTGTGGTGACAGAAGGGGCTGATGCAGGCGGGACCAGGGCACTGGTCTTGGGTACATCAGTAGAAGTCACAGTGTGTGTGATGGTGGAGGACTCTTGGCTGGTAGAGGTGGCTGCAGAGTTTTCATTAACTGTGTTCATAGTGGTACTGCTGGTATATGCAGAGATTGGGTCTGTCATAGCTGATGAACTTGCTGGGGTTTTGGAACTGTCTGCGGCACTGATTACAGCTGCAGTGGTAGGTTTGGCTGTGGTGCTGATTACAGCTGCAGTGGTAGGTTTGGCTGTGGTGCTGATTACAGCTGCAGTGGTGGGTTTGGCTGCGGCACTGATTACAGCTGCAATGGTGGGTTTGGCTGTGGTGCTGATTACAGCTGCAGTGGTGAGTTTGGCTGCGGCACTGATTACAGCTGCAGTGGTGGGTTTGGCTGTGGTGCTGATTACAGCTGCAGTGGTGGGTTTGGCTGTGGCACTGATTACAGCTGCAGTGGTGGGTTTGGCTGCGGCACTGATTACAGCTGCAGTGGTGGGTTTGGCTGTGGTGCTGATTACAGCTGCAGTGGTGGGTTTGGCTGCGGCACTGATTACAGCTGCAGTGGTAGGTTTGGCTGTTGTGTTGGCTGTAGCTATAGATGCGGGCTTCAAACAATCATGAGAGAACACTATAAAAACACAAAAACCAGACATAAGGATTCCTGCAGTCCATTTATTTCTATCATATAGTAGGGCTGTGCAAATTTTCAATTTCAGCTCCTAACAATCACAAAAACAATGTAAATCATTATTTTTCACGGTCCGTTTTAGTTTTAGGTAAACTCTTATTTTGTCTTCTGTTCTGGATGACTTGCACACTTAGTATTAAGTAGTATTAAAAGTATTAAGTATTAAGTGACATTTCACAGTTGAAGGTGTTTTCACTGTTGATTTGTTTTTTATTTGCAGTAAATGCAACATCTTTCCAATGGCAATGAGTATTCGTGTAAAATAATTGTGATTTCAATATTGTCCAAAAATAATTGTGGTTATAATTTTTTCCATAATTGAGCAGCCCTATCATATAGTATGACCTAGTGTCAATGTACTGTTCTATATATTCTTTATAGTGAATCTTGGAACCCGATAACCTTTAAAAACAGGTGTGGGTCTATTTTGCATCTTTATTTATAGTGAACATGACCGGACATTCAACACAATAAGCTAGGAAGCAACACACCCACCACCATGGACCTGCCCTAGTGCACCATCAACAAGGGGCTTACACCCTCAGAACTATAAACAATGGCATCCACCTAGGTTAGACCTACTCAAGCGCACATGCATGTGCACACACCCACGCACACACACACACACACACCTGGCGCAAAGTGGCGCAAAGAGGCGCAAAGCAGAAGTGGGAATGGGAGATGACTGCTTATTATAAATAATATTAAATAGCAAAAGTGGATTTGGACACAACCTAATTGCAGTTTGCGCTTATCACAGGCCTGTTTCACATGCGAAGAAGAAGAATTTCTGAAGTGCATCCCAATTTCCAGTTTCATCCTGCATACGGTCCTTACATACATATTACGGTGGGGTAATTACGGTGGGGCTGCAGAAATAGGTACTGCACCGCAAAACTTCAAAACCCTCATCCCTCCGAATAGCAATGATCAATTAACTCTTGAGGTCTTCACCTGCTGGAAAGCAATGGAAACTAAGATATGTCTGTTTTCTGCTATAATTGGTACTTTAAGGTACGCAACAATCATAGAACTATGAGTGCTCCTCTTCATTTGCAGCATTGCAGCATTTTCAATACGTATACAATCCGACCGGAAGCACTGATGCGCTTCAGCTCGTTGAAGTGGAGGTTGTACCCCGGAAAAGTGAAAAAGGCCTATTAATATAGGGTTCATTGAGTCAAACATGACCATTATGTAAATAACCAATGTACCTACTAGGAAGACACACATGAAGTGGCTATGCTGTAAATATATACATGTAAGAATATTACCTTGAAATAAACCACAAGCTAGTCAACGATTGTAAGATAATATAATGTACATGTACATTATATTGTAAATGTAAATTTTGTCAAATGTAGCAAATATCTTATTCATGGTGTGCTAGCTGTTGTTCTGCGGGCTGTAAATAGGAAGTGATGCAGACTGCACACAACAACAATATTCTTGGCTTGGCAATGCGTTTCCAATGTGTGGGACGGTGGTTCTGAGGGAGCGCATTATGGCATTGAAGTGTTTAGTTAGAGTTCAACTCTACATTTAAGTGACATGTCCAGACGTGGGTTAGTAATGACAATAGGGATGTGTGCGATTAGATGGTTAAACAATTATATGTTGCTCCCAACGTATAATTAAACTTATTTTATTTTATTATTTATTTTTTGAAAGTAGTGGCTCATTCACTCTCTCCCTGCCTCAGGCTGGAATCTGTTGATGCTACAAGTGGAGTGTGGAGTTCTTGATGTTCATGCCTAGTGGCGAGAGAGCGGGGAAAGCGGCAAAATATTGACTCCGATCGTAGAAGACAACTCGGAGTTGAAATTTGCAGTGCAGCGTCGTGAAATATCCAATGAGATAGCAGATACTTAGTTCCGTGTGTGTTGACCAGACCAGCTACCGGTAGCTAATCAAACGAATCTGGATACAATGGAGTAAACATATATAGCAGGGGGCATCCTTACTAGATGCCTGTACCACCTCAACTGGCTCCTTTCAACGCAAAGGAGCAGCGGCTCTACTACGAGTTCCTCACGGATAGCTAATCTATCTCACCCTATCTCTAAGGGAGAAGCCAGCCACCCTTTTGAGAAAACCCATTTCGGCCACTTGTACCCGTGATCTTGTTCTTTCGGTGACCCTTTATGACCATAGGTGAGGGTAGGAACAAAAATTTCACGGTAGATCGAGAGCTTTGCCTTCCGGCTCAGCTCTCTTTTCGGTGCGGTAAAGTGATTGCAATACCGCTCCCACTGCTCCGATTCTCTGGCCAATCTCCTGCTCCAATGTCCCCTCACTTGCGAACAAGACCCCGAGGGACTTTGACTCCTTCACTTGGGGTAAGGACTCATTCCCTACCCGGAGTAGGCACTCCATCCGTTTCCTGCTTCACACTCGGCTGCGAACTGATCCAGTGAGTGCTGGAGGTCACAGACCGATGATGCCATCAGGACCACATCATCTGCAAAAAGCAGCGATGAGATCCCCAGGCCACCGAACCGCAACCCCTCCCCACCAGGACTACGCCTCGATATCCTGTCCATGAATATCACAAACAGGATTAGTGATAAAGCACAGCCCTGGTGGAGATCAACCCCCACCTGAAAGAAGTCTGACTTACTGCAGAGAATCCGCACACAGCTCACGCTTTGGGCATAAAGCGATTGGATTGCCCTTAAAAGTGACCCTTTCACCCCATAATCCTGCAGCACCTCCCACAGTATCTCCTGGAGAACCTGGTCATACACCTTCTCCAGATCCACAAAACACATGTAGACCGGAAGGGCATACTCCCAGGCCCCCTCCAGGATCCTTGCGAGAGTGAAAAGCTGGTCCGTTGTTCCATGACCAGGACGGAATCCGCATTGTTGTTCTTCAATCTGAGGTTCAACAGTCGACCGAACCTTCCTCTCCAGCACCTTACAGTAGACTTTGCCAGGAAGGCTGAATAGTGTGATACCCCTGTAATTAGCACACACTCTTTGGTCCCCTTTTTGAATAGGAGAACCACCACCCCAGTCTGCCACTCCTTTGGCACTGTCCCCGACTTCCACGGGATGTTGAAGAGGCGCGTCATCCAAGACATCCCCTCCACATCTTAAGCTTTCAGCATTTCTGGATGGATCTCATCAATCCCCGGGGCTTTGCCACTGTGGAGTTGTTTGACTACCTCAGTGACCTCTCCCAGGGAAATTGACGATGAGCCCCCAGTTCTGTCTCTACCATAGAGAGCGTGTCAGTCGGAATCAGGAGTTCCTCAAAGTATTCCTTCCACCGCCCAATTTCATCCTCAGTTTAGGTCAAAAGTGTCCCATCCTTACTGTACACAGCTTGGATGGTTCCCCGCTTCCCCCTCCTGAGGTGGCGGACGGTTTTCCAGAAACACTTTGGTGTGCCGACCAAAAGTCTTTCTCCATAGCTTCTCTGAACTTCTCTCTGCCGCAGCTCTCCGCCGCAGCTTCAGCAATGGAAGCTTTGTACACTGCCGACTCAGATTCAATGTCCCCAACCTCCACAGGGATGCCAGAGAAGCTCCGCTGGAGGTGTTAGTTGACATTCCTAGTTCACCCGCACTACCCGTTTGGGCTTACCAGGTCTGTCCAGAGTCTTCTCCCACCCCTTGACCCAACTCATCACCAGATGTGATCAGTTGACAGCTGTGCCCCTCTCTTCACTCAAGTGTCCACAACATGCGGCCTCAGGTCAGATGATACGATCACAAAATCTATTATCAACCTTTGGCCTAGGGTGCTATGGTACCACGTACACTTATGAGCATTCTTATGTTCGAACATTGTCTAACAACAAACATCCTCTCGGGTTTAGATAAGGGAGGCTGTTCCTCCCAATCACTCCTCTCCAGGTATCTCCCACATTGCCCATGTGAAGTCTTCCAGTAGAACTATGGAGTCCCCTACTGGAGCCCCATACAGGACTCCATTCAGGGTCTCCAAGAAGGCCGAATACTCTGAACTGCTGTTCAGTGCATATGCACTAGGGGTGTAACGGTTCTGAAACCGAAACCGCAATACAAAGGTCCACGGTTTCGTGTCACGATTCCGGAATACAGAACCGCGGTCCGCACACACCCAACCTGAGAACCACTGAGCCTTTTTATAGTTGTCAAAACACAATACAAAGTGATTTATAGAATGCATGTGTTCTCATTCATGGAATTAACCCCCTTCACTATGATGTTGGATTATTGCAATGAGTCTATTGCCTTCGCTTCTTTACTCAAACAAAATAATGTGTAATAATATCACATTTTATTTAGAAACATCAATGCGTGTGTGTGTCATTTTGCTGAGAAATGACAAGACGCGGATCGCACACACACAAAGGTATGAAAAGTGTCCAAAACTTTCCAGGCTATTTTTAAATTCAGTCTCTGGCCGCTGTCTGTTTTGCCATCATGTGGTTCCAAACTGTTCGTTCATCTGCTTGCATTTTGTAACTTGTAGCAATGAAGCTACAGTGTTCTTCTTCGTATTCCAAATAGTTGATTTTTTAAAAAGTGTCAGTTTTAAACTTGAATATATCTGCAAACAATTACCATTTTCTATGTTAAGGATATAGTGGAATATTGTCCTTAGCAGGGTGTTGTAACGTAATCCGAGCTCATCTTTCTTTTTTTTTGTTTACCTAGTGCTGGCACTACAGTATAAAAAGGCATTTGTGGGCGGCAACAAGAAGTTTTCTTGTTTGGCTGAGAAGCCGGTAATAGTGTGCCATCTAGTGGCAGAAAGTATAGAAAAAAGAAGACTATTCTACAGAATAGTAATCAAGTAATCAAGGCCAGAAAAAAATACCAGATTATACCGCTCAAAGGAAAAAAATAATAAAACCGCGATATGAACCGAACCGTTGCTCAAAAATCGAGATATGAACCGAACTGTGGATTTGGTGAACCGTTACACCCCTAATATGCACCAACAGTCAGAGTTTTCCCCCCCACTACCTGTAGGCATAGGGAGGCAACCCTCTTGTCTACCGGGGTAAACTCCAACGACTTGTGAGTATCCCCACACCCGCCTGGTGCCTCACACCCTGGGCAACTCCAGAGTAGAATAAAGTCCATCCCCTATCCAGGAGTACGGTTCCAGAACCAAGACTGTGCGTAGAGGTAAGCCCCACCAGATCTAAATGGTAGTGCTCCACCTCCCGCACAATTTCTGGCTCCTTTCCCCACAGCGAAGGGGAAGAGACAGCTTCTGCTGCCGGGTCTGGTCCGTCAAGGCCCCTTACTTTCACTGCCACCCATGTATTCATGTAATATTATTTACAGTAATCTGAATATGAGTGTACATACACCTAAACCAGGGGTGCACAATATATTTCACTGGGGGGCCACATTGAAAATGTCAAGAGTAAAAATGTCTTGGGCCACATTACATTTTTAAGACACAAAACATAGCAAATTCTGTTAACTTGCATATTACATTCATGCATTTTTATTTTCCATGCAGCACCATTTTCATAGACTAAATTAACAATTCACTTTAACAACGTTTTTTTTGCGCAGCAGTAAATAAAGTAATGTAATCTGCAGAGTTTGTCAATTATTTCTATTTTGTATAATTATTTTTTAAATGTTTGACGTATCGTGGGCCATATAGAATGCCTGTACATGCTTATATTGCCCAGGTGGGTCTAACCTAAACTTCATCTGTCCTTATTCAACTTAGAAGTAACGGTGGCAAGCCGATATGTAATCCTCACTCCGACACCTCAAGAACACTCTAGTGACAGATGCAAATCTCTTTTTGTAGAAAGTAAGAGTATCTTTTCAATGAATACTTGGCCTGTCACGATAATTACCATGTTGATTTATCGTGCAATATATGGATTTAACCTCAATAAGACATCAATAATATTGCCTGTTGTATTTACATTTGTCTACCTGACATAAGAAAGTGAGCCATGTTGTGCTGCTTCACTCTAGTCTGCCTGCTGACAGACAGAGCTCCACACACGCACACACCCCACACACACACACACACACACACACGCACACACACACGCACACACACACGCACACACACACGCACACACACACAGAGCAGGCAGCGACAGCGACGGTGTTCCTTAATGTATACAAATACATGAAGACATTGCAGAAATAGTAATAGCATGTGATTTTGCCAGGCATACTGTAGCTGTTATTAGTGGTGCTATATGGTGACAGGAAGGTGGCCTAGTGGTCAGATAACAGGCTGGTGTTGTTGGAGTACATAACACAGACACATCACTTCACTGTCACAACACTCAAGACAGCTGTGTCTTTGCAAAGAGGCCAATGCTGTTAAGGTCCCATCTTAATTCTGCAAGTGATCTGTTTACATGCCTTGAGATTGTCACAGCATTTTATGATTTGTCTCATAAAGGCTTTTTTCTATGGGAACAGAGAAATCACTAACAGTGCTGCTGAGTTCTCTGTATTGGTCAAGGGCACAATAATCCTGGTAATATATATTATCATATTGTCAAGGTTTGATGCATGGCAGGTATCACCGTCCTGCCATGCATCCCAGTTCTCCCATTCACACATGAACTCATCCAAGCCTGTGTCTTGTCATTCCACACACCTGGTTTCCATTCCCCAATTAGCCACAAAAACCACTTTGCAGTAGTGAACTCATATTTACCTAAATTTTCAAACAACACCCACAACACTGTAAGGTCTCCACTAGCCTGCCATAGCCCCAACACTGTAAAGTTGGCTGTCTACTGTTGGAGCCCTGACCCAGCCTGTCACTCTATCTGCTTTTTGACAGCTGACAGCACCTCCTGGTCCTGCTGTTATCAGACAAGACTGTTTTTACCTCATCCACATTCCTGGGTAAAGCTTATGATGCGCACACACGCACACACAAGTGGAAATACAAAAAGGACAGTGCTTTAAAACAGAAGTGACGCGTGATGGCACATAAACACAGTTTATTATGCCTATAGAGTTCACCAAACCCTGGACAGTGCACACACGTGCTTGAACAGCATTATAACCAGCATTATAACCAGCCACAACATGACACATATAAATGAAGTTTACATTCTCTGTGATGAATATGAGTTTTCAACATGTCATGAACACAAATAACCTGTATATTCTGTCAAATGACATTTTAAAAATCAGACTTTTCACATTCAATGTTTATCGGAATTTAAAACCGAATCCACTCTCTCTCTCTCTCTCATTGCTTGTCTCAAGTCAGTCTCTTATTGGACAAGCAAAAATGCATATGCTGAGCTGAGCCAATTAGTGAGAGTGGGCGGGGCTGTTGCACTAACAAGAGGCTGGCAAGGCTGGAGGCATTCACATCCCTGTGAGACCACCCTGATCTCAGGAGCTCCAATTTCATTTAGCTGCGACTGAGTATCTGGAACCCCTCCATTCAAAGGATGTGTCATAATGGCAGTGCAAATACATTGAAATCAAACTTTGTTAACACAATATTCGACTTCCTGCCTTTATTTCACCCAATCAGAACGTTAAAACATCAGGCGCCACTGGAACCCAAAACAGGTGGAATACAATTAATGTAGAATCAAAAAATAAATCAAATACACTGCTGTAATAATATCTATATAATAATTATGTTACTGACACTATAAACAATTACAATATTAATCTTACCTTTATACAGTATCTCATGTTGTTTATTTACTGGAGACACAAGACACAATAATAAAATAACTATTAATGCCACATTGCTGCTAAAGGATGAATCAAATCAAATTTTCCATAACCAGCAATATTCTCCAAGGAGAAAATAATTCAATGCTGTTGTCTGTTCTTATTTTAATTACGGTGTATAGTACACTGCATTTCCACACTAGCGGTAACCTTTTCTTATTTTAATTACGGTGTATAGAACACTGCATTTCCACACTAGCGGTAACATTTTCAAACTTGTAATGGAAATCAGCCACTCGCCATGTCAGCAAAAGCTCAGCTGACAGCTGATCGGCCAACTATTTTCCTCATGGTCGACAAACTATTTTGAATTTAAGGAATCCAAACTGATGCTTGTGGTGAAATGAAATTAGAGATTGAGAGATCAGTATGACTATCAAAGCATGATAACTGTCTGAAAAATATTGTATTTCCTAAATAATAAAAAACAGATGAGCAACCTCTATCTATATTTGGATAAAATACATAAAAAATATGATATGCTATAAATATAATATCCCCTTCCAAGTAGACTTGACAAATAGAGCCTTCAGGTGGGGTCAGGCAGCAGTGAGTATGAGAAGACCAGTTTGGATTTCCCCGACTCCTACTGACTGCGATTTGGCTCAATTACACGATAGGAAACGGGTCATCTTGCCTGCTGGATACCTCTGTAAATGTGACATGTGTGAGTTAACATTATCATCCAAGTGCAGGTTAGCACAGAGGAAATTAATCTTCCCGTACATGCCGTATTAGCCTGTTTACACAAAATCACATACAGAGATTGATAGACAAAGTCAAGTCAAGTCAATTTTATATTAAATAGCCCTTTATCACATTGCAGTCTCAAAGGGCTTTACAACCTACATTTCACATGGAAACAAACAACACCCCCTTAACCTGCTCCTCCCCCCGCCCAAAGCAAAACAGGTTCAATTCTAATTCTTAATAACTTATTATTAAATTGTGGAGCTATGTGACTTTTTGTCAATAGGGCAGTGCATCAGCATCTCAGACTATAACACACACACACACAACGCATTGTGCTGCCAGACCGGCTATGTAAACAATGACAACACACAGAGGGAGTGTGATGTCATTTTCTGCTCAGGACACAATTACTCCATATCTTTACAAAGACAATAGTTGTTTGTTGCTGTATTCATGTTTAAAGTATTGAATACACCTTTAAATCTCTGATTAGAACAGCCTGCCCAATTGGAAGGTTGTAGGTTGAGGGATTTATTAAAACATTTTAAAAAATATATACTATATACTGTACTGTGTGTGTATATTTATAT
>JAODUE010003435.1:0-11174 GCA_027564755.1 Amblyopsis hoosieri
ATGGAAAAAGCAAATAGAATTTGGTTTGGTCGGTCTTTGGTTGCATCATTATACTACTTTATTTTTTTTTTTTATTAAAGATTATTGGTTGTTAATGAGCTGATGATGTGTTTTAGCTGGACTACCCAAACATGGTTGAGGGCCTGATGCTCATAAACATTAACCCATGTGCTGAAGGCTGGATGGACTGGGCTGCACACAAGGTAAACATCACCACCACGCACATTCCCTACAACATGTAATCACTGTTTAAAGTACTATTCCATGTAGCAGGTAGGGGTCAGGCATCTTGTTTATAGATACACTGTCGCCAGTCGCCTTTTCAGTTCCATCTTTGACTTACTGCAGATCACTGGATGGGCCCAAGCCATGCCAGACATGCTCATTACCCACCTCTTTGGAAAGGTATGTTTCCAAGCACAAGCGTGTGTATGGGAGATTGTGTACATAAATCACATCACACATTACTCTAATCCTGTCTTGCTGACTGTAATCTGTAACGTTCTGGCAGATATGTTCTCTTTCTCGTCCGTTAAATGACCAGATCTCTTTCTTTGATCCCCTCCCCTCCCCCCACGATAGGAGGAGATCCACAACAACCATGATCTCATCGCGACCTATCGCCACCACATCCTGAATGACATGAACCAGTTTAATCTGCACCACTTCGTCAAGTCTTACAACAGGTAGAATGAATATCCCGTCTGAAAGTATATCTCAGTGTGGCATGTCTGCTGTGATTTAGTTGCTTCCTAATGCTGCTATAATAGAAACATCAAATGCCGTGGAACTTATGTGCTAAATTAAGCACGCCCCATAGCCTTAACAATACAGCACAAAAGCAGCATCCAACATGCTGCTACATATACTATATCATGATACACTGTATACTAACTATACTGTATTCGTTTCTACAGCCGGAGGGACCTAGAGATTGAAAGACCTGTTCCATCCAGCGCCATAAACGCCCGAACACTCAAGTAGGCAAAAAGGCAACGAGGGGTTGGTGTTGTGCTAGAGTCTAGAAAGTTTTCCGGATGTTTGGTGGCACCTAATTTGCTTTGTTCAACGTTTTAGGTGCCCGTCTCTTCTGGTAGTCGGGGACAGCTCTCCTGCTGTTGACGCTGTGGTAAGCAGTTATGCTAATGATTAATTAAATTGCTCACCTTTTCTTATTGGCATTCTTGGTGAGCCATTTCAGATATTCTCTAGATGAAACACTTGGGAACAGAAATGGAATAACACAAAAACAAGACAGTAGTTTTTTAATCCAGTAACAGGAAAAGTTGTCAAAAGATAGAGCACATTAATGTATCTTATATTATGATTACCAACACAAGTATCTTGTGCTATCATGTATATCAAGTAAATTGCACTTGTAAATTCATTGCATCACTATCAATTGCAAGTAATACAATTAATAGGTAACATGGTTACTTTGATGGTATAGTAAAGTTTAATTATTATCTGTGTACAAACAGGTGGAATGCAACACCAAGCTTGACCCAACAAAGACTACACTGCTTAAGGTGAGAGAACGCACCATCTTGGTTTGTCCCCTCGGCCTTATCCCACTCCCTAGTTCAGATATTAATAGCCGTCCGCTGATAAGATCCCAGTGGCTCAGCGTTTACCTGGTGATATATTAACTAGTAATAGGGCGGCTAGGGCACATTGCCTCAGAGGGCACAAACTGCCGCCACTGACCTACTTAACATTTGTACGTGACGCAAAACAGGCATCTGTTAAGTCTATAATGTGCCAGGCCTGTCGTGCCTAATTGTCCAGGAACGAGCAGAACAGCGGCCGAAGGGACCAGTTTGTTCCTGGGAATGGGCGTTCAAATGGGTGTCGTGGAGTCTAATGGACGAGCGGGCGGCGGTGTTGACGTGTGAATGGACAAGTGCTGATTCGCTAAATGCTAATGCCCTCTCTGAATTTCCCCTTCTTTACAGATGGCTGATTGTGGAGGCCTTCCACAGGTTGACCAGGTGTGTGAAGAGCTCAGAGCTGTTAGCATGCTTAACGTCCATTTAGAGAAGCTTTTGGGAAGGGTGGATAATCACTAAAACAGGTCAGGTGGGGCAGTTGATGATGCATTAAGCGCATTAACAAGAGACCAGGGCCACACGGGTTGGGTTTTAATCCCAATTACACCTGTTCATAGCAGCTGTCATATCTCGGGCACCCTTGCTAAGTGGGCGGGTAGAACACATGTAAACGATGATATGTGACAGGAGGACTGATTATCTCTTGTTTGTGTTCCCTCATTGTGCAGCCTGGCAAACTGACAGAAGCGTTCAAGTACTTTATTCAGGGCATGGGATACAGTAAGTATTTCACACCAGATATGTCTGTTCCTTGCTCCGATGTTCAGCATTGTTAAGTGTCAGTAAGGACAGATCAAACGTTTTATTGTGCCCACCTGATGTTTTATCCTGTTGCTCTACATACCATGAATACATAGAAGCGGTATAATCTGCCACCTTGTGGCAGTATGAGGAACACCTTTTTAGATTACACATCATTCCCTTGAGGCCTGTTTACATCAGTTTGTCAGTAAATTACCCTATTGTCAGGGGAAAATGTAGAATGCAAAGAGATGCGTGTGTTTTAGCTGCTGTAAGAAGGCAACATTACGCGTTCTGCTGTGATCGTGTGAACATCACCTGAAATACCGTTTTATTTGACATAGCTGCATCAAGCTGCCCCAGTGTTTCCTTCATTTAACTCTGACTACATCGTGCTTCCTCAGTGCCGTCCGCCAGCATGACCAGACTGGTACGCTCTCGTACGGCCTCCGGCTCCAGTGTCACCTCCTTCGAGGGCAACCGGTCGCGGTCCCACACCAATGAGGGCAACCGGTCGCGGTCCCACACCAACGAGGGCCGCAGCCGCAGTCACACCGACAACCAGCGCGGCCGGTCGCACACGGACACCGTGGATGGCACAGCCAACAGCGGCGTAGACCAGGGCGTTCTCAAGTCAGCTGAAGTGTCCTGCTAAGCGAATCCCCTGTAACCCAGACAGCTATGATCTTGCTGCGCTGCCTCTAACTGCTAGCGGACGCACAGGAACACGCATACATACGCACATACAGCAGAACACAGGTGTAGAATGACGCACATAAGCGCCTGCTTAAGAACTATCAAACGCATTGGGCCTTCGCTCCAATTGTTAAATAAAGGTTATATGCCAAAGAATTGTAAGATAGAAACGTACAGTATAAGGGTATGTCAAACCACATGCCTATGACCATCGCTGAATGAATTGTGTGAACAGGAACTCAAAAAAAGACATCCTTGAGCAGACCCATTTATAATGATCTCTTCAATGATCGGTTAGAGGCAACGCAGCATTTAGGATACCGCAATGGAGAATGTTGGGAGAAAGCTGTGGTTGAGTACAGCATTGTGTACATTTGATCTCTTTAATATCTAATTTTGCAGTTTGAATTACCTTCTCCGATTTCTGTCAGTGGTGTTTGTCACGTTGACACATCTTTCTAAAAAATAACTATCTTGACTGTAAATTGCTTCTTTTTTTTTTCCCTTGCTGTATTATTTTTTTTAATCAATTATCTGAAGGTTTTATTTGTATGGAGGTGCATAGTTGTAGATGTGGAGAAAGGAGGGAAGAAAATATATGTGGCAGTGTTCTGCACATTTTTCATATCTTTGCAATGAAGGGACATCATTTAAATATAAAGTATGTACAGCATCTAATATTCTTGACATGTGTTTTGGGATCTTGTCATTATTCATTATCTTTTCTTGATGCTTTCTAGAACCTTATAAATGATCACAATATTGTAGAAGTTCTATATTGCAATTTGTAACATCAACTATCTATTGATCTTCCTCGAATCATGATTTCATAACTTTTATTCATTAGCTTTTTTTTTTTTAATGTTTTTTTATGTTCCATTAAAGAAACATGGTTCATAGCATGAATCAAGACACAATGACACTGCAAGTATAATAGTGTTTGCATTGTATGCTTTATTAACTGATATTGATTTCAGACAAACAGGATTCTTGTATGATTATTTCTATGCAATCAAGCACAATAGAACAAAGATGTGCCATGAAATTGTTCACTTTATAGACGTGATGTTTATATTGTGGTTGTGGATCATTTATGGGTAAGTAAAGTGAGGTCCACATGAGGATAAAATTATTTAACTTATCACGTTGTACTCATATTTTCTTGCACTACAGCATTTGCTTTGTAGAACGCAGCACAGCTTTGTAAAGATGATAACTGCCCTAATGCTGTAGAAAGGCATTTAAATGGCATACTGTATTTATTTTTAACAAGACAATAAAAAATGTGTAACTGACGTTCCCTGGTTGTGTCATCATTTTATTTGAATGTAGAAAAAACAAAGAAAAAAAAAACTCTAAAATAGAATGTTATCTGGTCTAATAGCACATGACAATTTCATAATATTTTATGATGTGACACTAGCAAACCTGCGTCTGACATGGTAAACACTGTTGTCATTTTGAAGCATTTAGATGAACAATAGTTTACATATAAAAATATATGAACTTATTTTAGTCATTTATAATGCAAGACGTGTATTAATAAATTAAGCACTGAATATTTAAAAAGTTTGCAGACAGGCTATTTTTATTTTCTTAAATTTTTTTCAAATATTCCTCAAAATGGATGCCTGTAAATGTATGCCTGTAAATCCATCCTGTAAACGAATATATTTCATATTTACACATTCTTACAATAGGGAAAATTCCTAACAAACATTCCTTGTGCAAAACATATACAGTATATTAGATACAGAAACAAATATTTTCATAATGCTACTTTTAGCTAAATTTGGAAGATGGGGAGAACCAAAACAATAATTGTACATGGCTAGAGCGTGAGCCTTAGTTCATTATCTCTGAGTAACTATAATAACTCTTCAGCTCGGCAAAGATGTCATTTGGGTTTTTGCAGCTGAGGTTGCAGAAGCAGGCTTGCACCCACATCATCTGCCATGTGAAGCCTGTTCCGTTGGGACACTCAAACTCCACGTCGATGGTCTTGGACTTGTAGGGGATGCAGCAGCGCTCGTCCGTGCACACGCCACAGTACTTGGGCCTGTACTGCTTCCTGCTGACGCAGCCGGAGATGGTGAGGTTCGCTGGCTGTTCTTCTCTGTAGATGTTCAGACATTTCTTTCCTGGCTAAGTAAGGGAGGGAAATTATTAACATATTATAGGAACTACAGCCAACACTGGCTTCATATTTCATTATCACAGTTATCATATCATAATTTCATTATCATAGTAGCACACACAAGCTGATGTGCGGGCTACTTACATCAGCACTGTGTGTGCGTTTGTATCTTTGTTCTCAGGGTTTTATAGTAACTCATTCAAACTAATGTATAACTTGGTGGCATGTGATGTGAGGTGGGTCATGTGGCAACGGTGTTATTTTTCTGGTTTTCTCTGTGTGTGTGCGTGCGTGTGTGTGTGCGTTTGTGTGTGTAATTGGCCTACAATTATAACATGTTTTACTTATGTTTTAAAAGGCATTAACATTAAATTTTTAAGACCGTTACAATCCCAGTTTGCAAACTGACACCTACCTATTCATTAAATCCCTCAGTAAAGTAGTGCAATGCCTAATGTACATGTGTGGCCTAACACTCCTATCTACCTTGATGTGCTTGGTGATGTCCACCTCACAGGGACGGAGGGTGCAAAGGCGAGACTCCTTGACCAGCTCACACTGGTCATTGGCATTAGAAATCCTCATGGACAGACCTCGGCCACAGGTCTTGGAGCAGGGGCTCCATGATGTGGTCTGGGTGATGCAGTTCTTGTGCCAACTCCTGCTCTCTGCTGGGAGCGCTGAAGCAGAACAGGCATTTGGGTCAGCAGAGAGTTCATCTGTTCACTCCTCTATAGGTATGAGCAATATTGATAAAAAAACATAGTGAAAAACATAAACAGAAGATTTTATTGAGGGACATGGGGGACCATAGAAAACGGCAACAATAATAATAAAGTGTTCATGAAGGTCAGCCGTATGCAGTTTCTATGTTTTAACCACTACATGTTCATATTAAGATAAACAATTAACGACCTCCACGTTTTACAGGGCCGACAACTCATATATGTGGCGTGTGCCACACACATTTATGTACTGTCATACGTCAGCATGAAAAAAGATTTCCATTGACTTCAATGCAACTCACGCCAACAAATAGAGCTGTTTCGGTCAATCTTTGTTTTTTTAATTTTTTTATTTTTACCGATTATCACGTCAGCTGTGAAAGTTAGAAACCCTGTAAATCTGGTTAGGATGAAGAGGTAAAATACCATCGGTCCCCGTTCTGTTTCAAACTATTTGTATTAGTATTTGACTTCTGTTTTTTATAAATCTTTCCAAAATGAAGAGATCCTCGTCCATATTCTTTCTGCTCATTGCACCATGGCCACTGGCCACTGGCCACTATTGACTAGAACATATAGTACTAGCGGAGACATCCTTATCCTGTACAGTATATCATTAAAATGGCTCACTGAACTCTGGAAAATATTTTAAAGACACCTCCTCTATCTCTCATCTGTCCAAAACAGTTAAAGCAGAGGGATTATCATCCATCATTTTAAACAGGATTTATAGCCGAAAACACAGGCTTTCTAAGAAAAAGAGTGAGTTTAGTGTTGGCTTCTTATAGTTTCCCTGACGTACAGGCTAACAATAAAAGCGTAGAGCATATTATCAGGGCACTGGCAAAACAAAACTATTCTAAGGTGCCTCTACGCCACACACACAACAAAGGGGACAAATAGGGGTGCATCCATGCACATGCACATGCATTCAAATGCAAACACAATGCTGTACAGCTCTGCTTGAAGGTAGCCCTTTGGAAATGTGGGATTAGCTAAATGCTAATGTTGTTAGGCAGCAGGATAGTCTAGTGGTTTAGGTGTCAAACAGCTAGACAAGAGGGTTGTACCCTGTACGTTTCTGGATAAATGTGCATCATGGTCATTTGTTACACTATATTTGGAAATAACCTCACTAAAACATTTTTACATTCAACAAAACTAGATGTTACACACTATTGCCTTAAGTATAGTAAGTACATTGCCTCATGTATAACGTTCAGTCGGAATAGATGCACTCAAAGTGTAAGCACTAGTGAAGTGAAGGTGTCCAACCTTCTACAGCATGCCGCAGTGCCGTCTTGCGCCCCCTGCTGGGCTCATCACATATCCACTGCTCGCAGCACTGCCCCCGCAGCTTTATCCGCCGTGGGGTTTGGCACCAGACCCGGGGAGGCTGGGACTCAGAGCACAGAGCCACGCAGCCAATGGCCCCGTTCACACACACACACTGGTATTTACAGCTGGGCTTGAAGCTCTGTCCGTTGCGGTAGATAACGCCGTCGTGTTCGCATCCCGTGCCCACCATATCTGGCCCAGATGGACGACATGGGCGTTTTACGGACGGGTGACATTGAAACACTATCGTCATTTGACAATGACAAGTGACAAGGCTGTTTATAAAACATCACTGTTCTCTCTGTTACTGTTTCACAACCAGTACATCCCACTAATGTGACATTAAAGGTGCGTTAAGTGATTTTAAGATCCTCACGGTTCAATAGCTGGCCGCTCTGCGTGCATACTGAAAAATGAACCTGGTGTTGCTAAACAGTCATGGCATAGTGGTGCAGACCGCACCATACATACACCAACACTATCCTATCTTAAGTTCATATATCAACAATCTTTCACCTTTAATCCCAAATGAACAAAATTAATTTGGAAACCCCCCCCTCGGCTAAATGTAGCTAGCGTTAACACTGCCTCGCCCTGTGTTTACTGTAGGTTTGGGTGTGCGGGGGACACTTACATGCACACACTCCTTTTTCGTACCTAGGCTTGTCCGAGCTGTAGTCGCAGTACAGTCCCTTGTGGTGGTCGCAGGTGTCCGCCTCGTTGCACGTCTTGCCCACCTGCCGCGCGCACGTCTTGCAGCAGTCGCAGCCGTCCATGAGTAGGCTCACCCCTGGCGGACAGGATGGGGGCCTCTTGGGACACTGGCACGGCCATTTGCAGTACTGCGTGCGGTTGTACAGCTCCGTAGTTGCCAGCTGCACAGCTGCAGTGGTCGGCATGGCTATGGAATTCTGGGAGTGGGCCTGTAGAGAGTACGGTGAAGGCTGTGTCAATAAGACAGAAGTATGTTTCATACTGGATAGGTCATAACTGATGTCCTGCATGATCATCTGAACCAAGGATATAATGCTAAATATTAGGAGTCAGCCGTAGGAAGAGATTACGTTTGCTACAATATGCAATAAAATGACACTGCTATATCTACTGCAAGAGAATTTAGGCCTAATTCTCTCATTGTAAATACACCCTAATGGTATTATGGTTACCCTGCTTCAGTTTGCCATTAACCTGGCCAAATGACTGTGTGGCAGATGTTATGTACAATATTTTAACCATTAACATAGCAGTAAACAACTATTTAGGTTTAAGATATAGAAATGTGTCATCAGCAGAGAATGGCATCACTGTTTGCGTATTGTGTTGTAATCCCAGCTCTTCTCATAGCTGGGCCGCCGGCTCAAGCATGCTAGTGCATGTGCATGCGCGTGTGTGTGTGTGTGTGTGTGTGTGTGTGTGTGTGTGTGTGTGTGTGTGTGTGTGTGTGTGTGTGTGTGTGTGTGTGGCCAATGCAGCATTTGATTTGGTTTGAGATGCTGGTTTTCCTAATATGACATCTAGTGGCAGAAAGTGGAGCCACCGACTGGCTAGGCAATGTCAAGTGTGGTTGTGCAATACATATTTATATAAAACCATATATAACATAGATTTAGCTGTAATATATTTTGTGCCAAATGGTAAAAGCCCAAAGCAAGCCTCTTGTCAAGAGCATGCACTGAGATTTATTTTGTTCAGGAATTAATATAACAACAAACATTGTTATTGGACCCAAATGATAGTGCTTGTTTTACCTGAGGACACAGAGGTCTTAGGAGCAATGTGAAAAGGAGTTTCATGACTTTAATGCCTATCTGCGGTATTCATCATTCAGCAACACATCAACATCTGCTTCTGTGTGTAAAAATGTTCATATTCCACAGTGGATGCCTGTCTATTGGTGGAGAACTTCATTATTTTTCTGTCCTTTAAGATACGAAGATATAAGTCTCCCAAGCATCAAACTCATTTCACTCTTTAATCTCAGGTTACATGCATGTAAATAACATTCTGAAATGAACACATACTCCATAAATAACAGTGAGTGTAATTTCTCTGATCTTATTCTTGTAGCATGTTCACCACCATCTTCATCATCATCATCATCATAATATATAGTCCTACAGTGCATGAGGAAGACACTAATATAGATAAATTGATTAGAAATGGATTGGAAGTAGTAGTTGGCCTAAACAACAAAACAAAGTATGCCACCACGTCACAGAGAGCAGAACGAGGTGCCTCAGCCTAACATAACAGTCAGTCAATATTACCATTTGATTATTCGACAGATGCTTTGCTGTTGTCATTGCTATTGTCAAAACTTGGATACAATCATACAAGTGGCAAACGGACAAACAGCATGTATTGTCCTGCTACTATAAATGCAACATCAAATGTACATTGTCAAAGCAGCCTACAATCGAAATAACATCACCTTAACCGCCAGTCTTCATGTGACCTCAAACAGCAGCCATGCTTTTGTTGCTCTTTTGCTTACTTAAATGTACAAGTCTTAATTGCTAGTTCTCAAACAACCACACGGGGGCACCCGAGGTAGAAAAAAGATCTTCAGTCCAGTCGACTGCACTGCACACATCACATTGACGTTTTACCGAATTGTCTCATCCCATGTCTTTAATTTGGAGACAAAAGACTGGTAGGCTACGTGAAACATGTCTATACGCCAGTATAATGTAAAACTAATGTAGTATACAGTCTATTTACATCTCACAAACTGACGGAAAACTTTACAGCTATACTTGCATATTTAGTGTATAACGTCTATAATAGGCTATTAGACATATTAGACCAATCAGCTAATCAAGCATACAGCATGATAAAGACGGCATCTAGGATAGGCTAGCCAAAAATAGTCTCACCTGTTGAATCCCGGCTGCTATTAGAATCCATAACAGGAGCCAACTCATCACTAGTTAAGAATTGCAAATGCATTGAATCCAGAATTAGTCCCGTGTTAAAACCAAAACACGACGCTCCTTATGACAGTCCAGCATCCTTCACCTCTCGATTTCTTATCCACGCACCGCAGTCTCCGGACGGGACACGAGCAACTATTATAACGTGCTTACGTCAGGGCTAGGATGATCCCTGGCTGGACCGATCTTCTCTTCCCTCCCCCGCTTCACTTTGTCCAAATGAGCTCGTCTGAGCGTCAGCCGTTGGGGTTTAGGTGTGTTCGGGACCCAAAGATATTTATTAGAGACTTGACATATTCTATAATATCAAGTCTCAATGGTGGCGACGAGTGGCCTGTACTTTGGCTGAAGAAGCCTTAAATAATTATGTGTTTTCAACTTTCCAACAGAGAGGAAAACGTTTTAATGGTAGGCTTAGGCTATATGTGACAGTGCTCTACAACAATATGGAAAGTGATAGTTGCTCCTTAAGTGAATATACAGAGAAGGTCTAGTACTTTAAATAAATCTGTGGATTTTGCTTTAATGTTTCCTGGAAATGTGATGTTATAGACTTATGGAAAACTGCTTAAGTAAAATGTGACTGCCCTGACAAACTGATATATCAGACACCCAAACCCCAGTTGTGCATGCTGACTTCTTTTTATAGGCCACCAGCCTGCTGGTATCTAAACCCATATAGCACAATAGAGAGCAATAGAGATATAGAAAGTGAGAGTGAGAGAGTGACAGGTAAAATATGAACACACTGTCAGTGAGAACAGTGGCCCATATCTGAACCCTTGTGATTCACTGGCAGTTCTATAATCCCGTCCCAGAAAACTGTCATCCACCAGTGATCTGAGCCTCTTCTCTGTCAAACTGGATGACCTATAGCAGCACATTGGGCTCTCTCTCTCTCTCTCTCTCTCTCTCTCTCTCTCTCTCTCTCTCTCTCTCTCTCTGCAAGAAAATACCTGCACAAAAGCACTCAAACAGATAACTGACTGGAGTT
>JAODUE010003436.1:0-11174 GCA_027564755.1 Amblyopsis hoosieri
CCCCCCCCCCCCCCCCCCCCCCCCCCCCCCCCCCCCCCCCCCCCCCCCCCCCCCCCCCCCCCCCCCCCCCCACAATCCAACAAAAGATTACAGAAAAGAATGTCCCTTAAAACATGCTTTTTCTCAAATGTGAAAATAGTTGATCTTCTGCAACCTTCCGCAATAGAAAAATATATGTATGATGACCCCACGCTATTCCTCCATGAGCCTCAGATGTATGCATACAGATATTTGGGATCACACAAATGCATCTATAAAAAACAAGTTAGGATGTTGTGTGCATTCATACCTCTCGGCGATGAATGGCGTCTTTAAGAAGCATGACCACATCCTCCCCCTCACACCCGCTCGCTTTGAATCCCTTCGTCCATTTGATCAAAATGCCCTAAAGCAATCACAAAAGCATTGATGTGTGTGTGAATGTTACACCCCATTTACACAGACATATACCGGTACATTTAGACCATATCCTGGGAGCAACATGCTTTGTAACTAGTACCACAATCTTACTACCAATATTGTTCCTCGCAAACTACAGTATACACCTAGCTAGTCACATCAAAGTCAAGTCAAGTTTATTTATATAGCCCTTAATCACATTATAGTCTCAAAGGGCTTTACAGCCTATATTTCACATGGAAACAAACACCCCCTTAACCTGCTCCTCCCCCCGGGCAAGGAAAAACTTCCATTTATAAAAAAAATATGAAAAAGAGAAGAAACCATGGGATGGGACAACAGAGGGTGGAATCCACCCCTCCATGATGGTTAAGATGCAATAGGTGTTGATAGGCAAACAAGATTTAGCAATAATACTTTGAATGCTTATTTTTGCTTTGGTATTTTGTCTTTTCAACTAAATTATGATTATCGTACATGGAAGAACATGATTTGAGTGATGTTTTATTTTCATCTCATCTCAAATGATGTACATGATTCTGCACACCTAATCGGCTGTTGTCATCCTGCTGTAGAGTGATGACAATATTCAGCTCTGTCAATGTAATTAAAAGCCATCGTCATCTTTTAAGGGAAATCATGTCATTCAATTTGGTGGTGTGTCATTCAATGAGATAATAGGTCTTATAGGGTTGCTATACGACGTCAACTCACCTCACTTACAGCAAGTAGTTTTAATCTTCTTTAGTTATATCCTATCCTGGTTATGAATTACAAGTTACATTTTCAAGTTAATCTGCCAAGTTTGTTTGGAAAATTGTGTTTTTGGGTCTAATTACTCAAGCTGTGCTATGGTGCACCTACTTTAGCAAATATAACAATGCCAAAAGTCTTGGCACACAAATACATTTAAACATTGATTGCTAATGTAGTTTTGCGTTATAATGTATGTTATGCATTAATATATATGGACAACAGCATTTAGTTTTAAGATATCATTATTTAATATTTCTTTGCAACCATTTATCAACACAATACAAGTATTACCTGATCTAGCTTGTGTTGATGACAGGGGAATGAGAATGTGAAGCCAAGTGGCAGCGACGCTCCCTTCATCCCCATGTATTCCAGGAAGTCAGCAATGCAGTGCACAATATGGTCAAACAGCTAAAAGAAAACACACCCACACACATTGTCAACAAAACAGTTGTATAGTATAGAACAGTAAACAAGAAATTGGGCAGGCTTGTGTGGTACCTCTTCTCCTGTGCCTTGTATGGTATCTTGGGGGATGGTGTAGATCTTGTTGTGCATCTCCACACGGCGTCGCTTGCCGCTCCGAACGCGGACCAGCAACACACGGAAGTTGGTGCCACCCAGGTCCAGAGCCAGGAAGTCACCGTGCTCTGGTGAGGAGGACAACAGGCCATCCCAGTGAGTGTTCACTATTCACACAAATAGGCAAAGTCACGCCAATATATAGAGATGGTCATGTTATGAAGACTCCCCATGTGAGTTTGTGATTGTTCCTGGTACTGCATGTTCCCAACCAATTCATATCACAAGCTCTTCTCTTTTCTTTCTCTTCCCTGATTGGAATAATCGCTCCGGCTCATTTAGAAACACAAGTGTATGAGCTCTCGCTGCTATCAACCAACCAGTGTGAAACCAAACAAGCTGTGGTGATTATTTAGGTTCTGCGGGCACGATTATGCTCCGGGCGATCAAGATATTCAGTGAAGGCCCAACACAGTGCTTCCCTTAAATGTATACATGGGCTGAATGATTTTGGAAAATTATCCAATTGCAATTTTTCTGACGGATATTGCGATTGCGATTTGATTTGAGATCATTTTTTTAAGTCAAGATTTAAGTTAAATATATATGTAACATATTTAAAACATGTTATGGAGCATTACCACATGAGATGTCATCATATTATTAACTGCTCTATATTCAAATGAAAAGATGACAGCATAAATATACAGGACTCATTTCTTTAAGCATGGATTTATTGCATTTGGGTCATGCAACAACAGTCCGTGCACATTGGCAATTTTAGAAAATATTTTAGATGTGCTCAAGCACACCTAAATTGCATTTCAGCATCCCTAATATAATAAATAAAAATAATGATGTATATTATTTTCAGAATGTGTTTTAGCAAATGTTTAAGCCCTCTAACATTACATTTTCGAACTTGGCTTGCCTGTTAGAGATTGAACAAACATATACAGGTATAAACACCGCCTATTCATTTGTTATATAGTGAAATTAGTTATTTAGCAGGCACTCATTAGACCCCCCTCTCAAAATATCCTAGATCCTAGAAACTCCCGTGGACACATTCTGCTGGAACTATAGTTCCACTATTCATATGTCTGTACACCTTAATGGGCGCTGTTCTTATTGTTTTGTGGTGCTTATTGGTGATCGGTCGGAACTAAAGCCAGTTATGTGCTCTGTTATTTACACAGATGCGGCACACATTACTTCATCGTGGACATGATCTAGCTCTGCCTGAGATTGTAACATTCTCATTGCCGTGAAGCATGACTACGGTACCGAGTTACATTCACCACATTTGGCATAACATTGTTCATCTCAGTAAAAGAGTCGGCAATAGATGCTACATCTTACTTTTTAAACAATGCGTCTTGTGAACCGGACGCTGGCTGCCTTGTTACGCCGGGTGCCCAGCAAATGCATCAAATATTTTGCATGCATTATTTTTCTGCAAGCACCGTCCGTATTTCTCTGCATACAAAAGGAAATACACAACGCAAGGCAAACTGGCCGAGTGTGGGCGTGTTGCGGGCAGGACTCGGTACTCTATGCGGTACTATGAGCGGGAAACACCTTTCATTCCTTTTCAACAGCGACATAAACAGAAGTAGCCTACAGGATCTGTTATGCCTTAACAAGCATGATGTGCTGCTGCAAACTAGATGGGAAAGACATTGCTTCTGCCTTAAAACAAAACGCTTTGCAAGCTTAATGTAATCTTTATCCAATATTGAAACAAACGTGTGCTCAGCAGGACATCCATTGCCATCCAATGTGGGCTTCAGCGTGTTGCCAATGCGCAGTCAGTGGGCATGAGTTATACTGTACATTGCCCTTTTATAAAGATATTGTAGGGGCACCCCAGTTAACAATTCACAACCAGCCTTTACCGTGTTGTCTCTTTTGTTTTGATGGCGAGGCGTGAACTGTAGAGTAGCGACAGTAGGCCTACTATTACACATGTGGTTCAAGCATTAAAAGGTTCCCGTGTTCAGGAAGTTAAACTACCGAACCTCTCCGTGTCTCCCTCATCGACTCCTTTACAAAATGTATTATCAAAGACTTGTAAGGCATTTCTGACATCACACAGACCGTACTTGTCTTACAACTGAGCATTTAACCCATAAACAATATATCGAGCGATATTGTCTATCGCCATTCAGCTGAAAAATATCGAGATATGACTCCTGGTCCATATCGCCCAGTCCTACAGAGAGTACGTGCATTGTGCATTCGCCATCTGAGCTACTATCTTGATAATGTGCATTGACTTTAGACAAGGTTTTTGCTGATAAATCGCTCTTTCCGCTGCCACAAGATAGCAATGCGCCAACAATACGCACCACACCTCACGGTGCTGAATTGAGCATTTGATATTTCAACAACGTGGGCTCTGGACGGGAAAATGGCAATTTTATTTGTCACCCTTGTGTTGCTGCTTGCGCCGGGTGGAAGATACAGCAGGGTCCTAGATGTCATACTAGAGGACAAGTACATCAAATCAAACAAATGGTGTTTGGGCCACACACACAAACGTGCACACGGCATTGAAAACAAAGAACAGAGGAGCTCAGGTTACAACAGCTTTAAGGTAATTTGTTTTTGTTATTTACAGTGTTTTCAGAAGTCAGGTGGTCCTAGGTTGATATTGTTCTTGCATTGTATACATTTTTTCCGGTTAGGTTGCAATTTTGCGAGCGCATTAAATAACTTTCTCACTCCTAATCTACATCCTTATTGATCAGTACAATGTAAGTGACTTTGAATTGTATCTGGAGATCATTCACAGCAATCCTGTCACCAGCAGGATGTTGTAATGTAGCATATTTCCCAATCTTGATACAGTTGTCACGGCGACGATAACTGCTAGAGCCAGAGGAGAGAGCGAGTGTTGGTTGTTGCTGCTGTTAAACATACACAAACGTGTGTCATGTGAAGGTAGGCTAACATGTCAATTAAAGGCTCTAAATTGAAACAAGGGGCGAGTGAACGTCACGGGTGCGGTGCTGGTGTGCATCTGTGTGTAAATATAGGCCTATACGATTGGTAACGCTGTATTTAGACAGATGGCGGCAGTCAAGCTGAACAGTCACAGGTCGATGGTGCATTCTCATTAGGATGAAGTGTTAGTTTGTCATCTCCAGTCTGTCTGGACCTCTGTACTTCAATAAAAATGAAATGTGGACTATTGTACGTTGGCTGCTGACCATGTCCCTTTCTCTTGGCCTTATGTATTTTTTAAATATAGATATGTACAAGCAGTAGTCATCTTTCCAACATTAAGGACCTAATCTTTTATTTTCTTCCCCTGCATCGCCTCTTTCTCTTCCTCTCAATTTATTTGGAGAAGAAATAAACATTGAAATTAAAGAGCTCAACACGCCTAGGTTGCATTTGACTTAACTGTAATACTTTGCATTTGAAATCACTGCCTCCACTGCAACAAACCTGGAAGACAAGGAACTATTGACCAAACGCGGAGTTACCCGGACGGACAGTGAACTGTTCCAAGTTTTCACAGAGAACCGTTGGCCCTTTTGGATTGTGGATCACTCCAGTAAAACCATAATCAACATTTATGAATAGCCACAGGCCTCGCTCAAGCAAATACGGCCAATGAGACTATTGGCCTATTATTTTACTTAGTTATTTTTTGCATGGTACTGTAGACAAAGTGGCCGTAACTTGGATTCTACTGAGAGTAGCCAGAAATGTTCTACTGGGGTGGCCAGTACTGTAGGTCCAGTCATTTTATTGGGGTGCTACTTTTGCCACCTCAATTTTGATGATAAGATAAATAAAATCTTTCAAAGATGATAGTAGGCTATTTAATAACAATATAGGTATCCCTGCTTTATTAGGGTAGACTACATTATTTTCAATAGGCTACAGTTTTATTAAGTTTTACATGTTGCTGTATGTTTGTAAATATATATTTTAGGCTATGTCCAAAAATGAAAAATATTGACAAAGCGGATACCGTATTGCAAGTTTCATGAGATATTTATAACTCAGTCGGAATGCTTGTTGCCACGTTTTAACCACTTTTATCATCACGATGCCTCCTCAACATCATGATGTCTGTCAGCCATCGGAGATGGACGAAGGAATAGTCTATTGGCCCAACCCAAATACATATTGTATATACACACACATTTCTATTCAACCACCACAAAAGCCAACCAATTAGAGCGTCACATACACACACTGGCCTGACGAAATACTAAAAGAAATTGACATAGAAGTCTGCTATAAATCCACTCCTATAGTAACAACTGTCTCTATTGTTTGCCTCTACCCTTGCAGCCCACACGTCAAATTGCAGTCATTTGTCAGAAGAAAATAGTAGAGGTGCTACAACTATACGACCTTGAGCTGCTGTAGGTCAGCCTAGAGAAAAATGAAAATAAGTATGCCTAGTCCAGGCAATGTATGGGGGTCCAGGGGGACCTGGTCCTCTACTACTATTGTAGCCCTTTAATAATGGTTAGAAAATATTGATTTTCAGTCTTTCCATTATAGTATTGCACACCACCTCAAAAATAAATAAGTAATTAAATAAATAAAAAAACAAACACACACACATTTTCCAGATAATAAATCACACTTTTATTGTCTGGCTGGTCTTACAATGCAGGTCATTTTTCCACCGCATGGTATCCGTTCTGAATCGACATGTTGATTTTCATCAGGCAAGCGATGTGACAAAATTATTTTATTTACGCTAAGTGAGACTAATACGATAATGTGGAAAAAATACTAATATGATACTCTGGGAAAAAAGGTACACTGTACACACACACACACAACGTACCTGTCCCGTCTGGGGTGGACCTGACGTAAGTAGGCAGCATCTTGACGCTGGCCTTGGTGTGGTTCTGTCTGGACAGACCCTGGGCCATCTGCCCTGCCATGCGGTGCTTCACCTCCAGCAGCTGCTCGCGGCTCAGCCGCAGGCCATCCAGGATGCGCTGGCGCTCGACGTGTTGCATGGCCAGGCGGTACGCCACGGCCGTCACCATGGCCGCTCCCTTCCCGCTGCCGTCTTCCGAACGCAAGAAGCGCACGTCACAGTCGGGCACCAGACGCCGCACCATCTTATGGAGCCTCCTGGCAAACCTACAAATGGATGCTTGGTGAAAACATCTGAGACCACTACCTCTCTCCAATCACCGTTTATCCTTCCATCAACTTGCAGCAGTCATCCATTCATTACCTTTGCCCAGTTTCCCATACAAAACCTGTACTTGATCTCAGGTAATTTATGAATGGCAACATATTTAACATTAATATGACAACTGAAGTCATTTAAAATAACTCAAGTGTTTCCATATTGATATGATCTAACTAATCTGGCAAATTGAGTTGACAAATGTGGGACATTGTTTTTACATCATTTTCTTTCACTATGAGTAAAGAGCCACTGGGTATTAAAAGTAATTAGTTACATTACTAGTTACATTACAATATTACTTTCACCATCACTACCCTGCCTCGCCCCTTGCGAAAAATGACAACCTGTGTAGCCAGCTCATTTTAGCTTTAACTAACCTTAGGAGTCAACAATCAACCAAAGTGAAAACATTGCAGCCTTTCAAACCAGATGATTGGACAGGTTGGTTCAATTAGCCTACCCCAAGTTTGCTAAGACCAGAAATATCATTCTTGTAACGCAGTAATGCAGCATTACTTGGATTAGTAATTGTAATATTATTACTGTTTTTGAAAAAAGTAATTATTTAAACCACTAGTTACTGGAAAAAGTTATAATATTAAAGTAACTAGTAACCAGTTACTGCCTAACACTGATTAGGAGTATTATATTGGCGCAATTGACAGATTCACACTAAAATTATTTAATTAAAAATATAAAATGGGCACAATCAGTCTTCCTCCCAACACATCATCACATTATGTTCAACTACAAGCTCTATATAGCTACTATAAAAGCTATCGTGAATTGTGGTCCGTTCCAAATATTATGTGGTTGCTTAAACCTCGCATCTTTGCAGCTTTCCAGACCAAAGCATTGAACATTTTCTGCACTGATTGCATTTCCTTTCTGTACCACAAAGCCCAAAAGGCTAGGCATTTTTCCACCAGTAAATTTAGCTTCTGGCTGCTGCCCTGCTGTGCGCTGGACTTGAGGTAACTTACAGTGGATGGTTCTTGTACACGGAGCCATCCACACCTATGGTGGTGCGCAGCCTCTCAGCTGCCTTGTTATCGCGAATCTGCCGCAGCACTGCCGTCAGAGAGGCAGCGCATAAGTGTGCCGATCGCGTGGATACAATTTGACACACCCTCTGGGTGGCAATGCAGTCCTCAGCAGATGGCTCCAGACCCAGGCCCCTGAGCACCTTCTCAGTAGTCAATAGGCCCTCATTGTCCCTGCAAGCAAAGGTGAGGAGAATTCATTATATATAATTTTTTTCTAATGGTCCCAACTGCTCTGTGGGGTAGCCTGCTTAAGTGGTTTGGTCTAAATTAGTCAAACATGTTCTTTGCTCCATTAAACAGAGCTACCTGTTGTGAGCAAGAACAATAGTCAATTAATTGCTACAATAACAAATAGCAGAGCAGTGGTACATTTGTGTTTCCAAGCTTTTTTTCTTCTTTTTAAAAGGAAATTAATCCACCAGCCCGTTGCGACGCAGGGCAATCGTGTTTTAATTAGCAACTTGTACATACCTGTAATTTATTTATAAATAGTGTTGACTTTAAATATCCCATACCCATTACCTGGTGTTTATCAAGGAATATTTCATGTTTAGAGTGAAGACTGTACTAGAGAATTCTACAGATATTGTTGAAGGATAGCTATAGATAGATTACAGGGCTGGAAAAAGGATTGGAACTTTATTATATTTAAATGGGTTGACCATTTTTACTTACATTTACTAGTTATAAGTATATAAAAATTAACAATATTGGAATTTGAGACACACACACACACACTAACTTGTCAATTTCCATCTCAAATACATAGCTGGTGGGGAAGTGTCCAGTGGCTAGGAGGTCCGGTGTGGTCCGGCCCTGAAACAGCAGCTGATCTTTGGCCATTTTTACGAGGACCAGACGAACCAACTCACCCATGTACAGTCCACTGATCATCTTCTCAAACCTGTACCAAAACACATTCATGGTGAACAAAACACAATATTTAAGATTCAACATAAGGCAAGAGAAGAGATGCATGTCAACTAATTAAGAAACCTGATGGAGGGGAATGAATATCAGCATGCAATATGAAAATATGACTGATCGACCACATGATTTGTTAATGTCAGCTTATTAGTAGCATATTTCTCACTGCATTTTAACGTTCGTCATCTCCCTTAAGAAAGCCAAAGTTCTTAAAAGACCTCGTCCTTGTATCATAGTGTAATTCCAAGTGTTTGAAGTACCTTATTCATGTACAGCATGGCATTTACAGATGTAGTGTAGCATTTAGGACTATTATTCAGAGTTGCAGGGGCATCTTGTTTGGATAACTGTACTCACTGTAGTGTGAATAGTTCCAGGGACCTGCCATAACTGATCAAGGACATTCGAATAACAGTATATACATAATATACAGTAATTTCAGTATTTACACCAGCTGAACATTTGGCACATCCACTGTTTGCATTCATGCTGCACAAAAAATATTTAAAGAGGGATTTGTTTTTGCAAACATCACACAGTTAAACTATGGAAAGATTACATGTAAACACTATTAAGATCTCTAGAGGTTCTTGTGTTGGGAAAAGGTAATTGTTCCCCGTCTTTGAACTAGAAAAACTTCTATTTAACAGCATACATTGTTCAATACAATAGGTTTTACTACAGACTTAAAAAGGTGTTGGCCAGAGTTGAGTTCCCTTCATCCATGCATCACATCGAGGAAATAATTTACAAATGTTTAAACAAACATTATATAAGATGTGTTATGTGATATCATTGTGTTCTTTTAGAGCCTTTAATGCATTTAACACTGTAGATATTCTAAGTGTGAGACATCAGTGTTCCTTGTCATTGCATATCACAGTACAGGCCTGAACCATCATTTATTTATTTTAGTAGGTCTATCCAGAGTTGCAAGACTGCTTCTACAACATAGCCTTTAAATATTGTATATGATATATGAAAATGTATTGGGATAAACCTTGAGATGAGCCATCTCATTATCAAGATATTCTTATGAGAAAAACGCCACATTTACACTTATGGAAACAGACAAAAGTCCTACCAAGCCTATCCACTCCCTCATCTACGGACTCCTAAATATATAAAAATACACATAGAAATACACACAAACAAAAGCTCTCCGAAGCCTAACCACTCCCTGACTCTCCTAAATATATAATAACACAGATTTACACACAGTACGGTAGTACACATACCCATATACAGTGGATATAAAAGGTCCACACACCCCTGTAAAAATACTTTATTTTTCATATTTCAAATGTGTCTATTTCTCCCCCACTAAGATTTCACTTTGTTTTTCCAATTGAATTGTTCACATTATAGGTAACATTAAAGGTGGAACAAGTTCTGACATGATTTATCTTTGTCTTATTCTTTTACATCACAAAAACCTGGCATTTTAACAGGGGTGTGTAGACTTTTTATATCCACTGTACTGTAATCAGTTTAAAACACCTATATGAGATTGGTTATTTACTGTACAAGAATAGCAGCAGTTTGGACAATGACTGTATGTTGTATGCTACTACATATATTTTCAGAAACATACAAATTTGAATTTTACAGACATTTCTCAGTAAGTATTCCAGTCAAACATTGTCTAGTACAGTACATTACATGTCATTTATTTTAACAAGGAGCTTATATGTATTTGCATACAGTAAATATATTTTCAACACAATCTCTAAATTTAAGATGATTATGATGATTGTTACTTTTCTAATTTTCCTGCTGTAGCTGCCCAAAATGTTGTGCAACCAACATGTTATGATAATGCTTACATCTCTTGCCACTTTCTCAATGTGACCCATAAATTCCTTGAACAGTTAGAGAATGTAATCCCGTCAGGCTGAATAGAACCTTCCTTCTATTCATTCTATTTATTATCAGGTATTACTAAATTTTGCCAACCCTTTAAATTATAGAAAGAATCTGTTAGACCTTCTAGTTAATCTTTTGTGGCACTCAATATGTGCATATATCAATATCCTTCAGTATAACCCTGAAGATTTCAAAAGGAAGCAGTCTGCTGTAGCTGAAAATATATTTGGCATTATACAGGTTCATATTATATCACAATCACTACATTTGGATTGTTATATCTGTTTTCCCCATTCATGTCAAAACTTTCAGATTGTCTTCAACATAAAAGGTGGATAATAAATATGACCTACATATTTATATTATCATTGTGGTGGTGAATATAAACATTCCATCCATCCATCCATCCATCCATCTTCTCCCGCTTATCCGGAGTCGGGTCGCGGGGGCAGCAGCTTCAGCAAGGAACCCCAAAC
>JAODUE010003437.1:965-11174 GCA_027564755.1 Amblyopsis hoosieri
GAATGGGTGAATGTGGGGCTGTACTGGTCAGATTGTGCGTGTGAATGGGTGAATGTGGGGCTGTACTGGTCAGATTGTGCGTGTGAATGGGTGAATGTGGGGCTGTACTGGTCAGATTGAATGGGTGAATGTGAGGCTGTACTGGTCAGATTGTGCACCTTGCATATATTACTATACTGTACAGCGCTTTGAGATGCCGGAAGGTTGGAAAAGGGCTGTATAATTGCAGTCTATTTCCATTTCCAGGGAGCTGATACAGTCATGGTTCTATGCTCCCTAACGTGCAGTGTTGTCATCCTGTCTCTGGCCGCTGTAAATAAGAGCGCTGAATAGAATATAAATGACAAATGGAACAATGGAACATGTGGTATCGCACAGTGACGTGCTCAAAGGTGCTGTTCTTACCATAATTAATAATTAAGCAAACGCTGGACAAAGGTGGTCTCTCTAAAGAATTAGGGACTGTAATGAAAGGCACAGAGAAATCTCTCTCTGTTCGTGGCTACGTTGTAAACCACTTTCAACGGGACGGCATGACAGCTGATGTATTTGAATTAGAGGTATTCTTTAAAAAAAGATAATGCTCCTCACTTCAAGTTTATTTATTATTGCTGTGATCTATGCCCACACAGTAAAGACTACTGTATCTCATAGCTGACCTCAGCAGCTGCTCCGCATAAAGGTGGCGTCAGTGATGTTGGAGAAGGTTTGACATTTGACATTTATCAAAACCAAAACACCTTCACTGCCATAGGGTGCTCCATCAGAAGCTCCTCCCCTTTCACTGCCATAGGATGCTCCCTCAGAAGCTCCTCCCCCTTCACTGCCATAGGGTGCTCCCTTAGAAGAAATGTTCGTTTTCCTTCTTTGGAGACATTTTATGTTATTATTCTAGTGATGTTTGGTGTTATAAGCTAATGTGTGGTGGCCTATATGTGTCTATGTTTGTATGTGTATTGTATGTGTCTGTATTTACTTATTGAATTATTGTATTGACTGGGGACTGCTGATGTATACCAAATTGCCCCTTGGGGACATTAAAGTTTTACCCTACTATACTCTACTCTACTCTTCTCTACTCTACTCTACACTTAGTTTGTGTTCCCATTTACAGAGCCAGGGCTGTGTAGAAACACCAATACTTTTTTTCAGGCGTGCAGGCAAGCTAGCGAGCGAACCATGACGACATATTTGCTGAATTTGCCAAAAAGTGTAAGCTTGCAATTACTGACTCAACTTTTAAATGTTTACAGATAATGGTTATGTTCAGAAATTTCTGTATTTGTCATACTGTTATATACTGTATGACTAGGATTTTGCAGAACTCTTTCAGTGAGCTTGGTCAATGGCCTTTCTTGTCAATTTTCGAAGCGCTAGAAAGCCTTTGGCGTTTTAGGATGAAGACTTCGGTCATTGACTGTTACAGCAAGGCTACGGAGCTACCACCACCGGTTTAGTTTTAGCTATATGGGCATGTAATCTCAGCGGAAGTATTAGCTCCTGGTTGTAGATAAATAATCAATATACAATCGAGACATGTTGAAATGTATTTACCTGAAATCATAAACTTAAATAGTTTCAGTTATATTTCGGTATAGGCTGTGTGTAGCCAAGTAATTACATTTCAACATGTCTCGATAGAACTAAACATAAAGGTGTCAGCTGTACCACAGCCACACGCATGCACACACACACACGTGCACGCAAATATGTACGTGTGTCCGGCCCCAGCGATTATAACAATAGCTGGGATTACAACATACGAAATAAATACAAATACAAAATAAGTGTTTCTATGTAAATTTGCCACTAGATTAAAATAGTTTAAAATATAATACATGTAGATAATGGTAATGCTGAATGTGCCAGGTGCTACACCTCCTTATTGTACTTATGGTATAGTATAATAATGTGTGTATAATGTAATATACACACACACACATTAGTAGAGGAGGGTGAGGTTTATATCAGCCATAGTCTTTGAGACGTCCAACCTCTTTCTAATTTGTCTGAAGTTCACTGTGGTACATGGCAATGTATACTGTTAATGCTGACACGTGGAAACATTGCCTCATATCATCATTTCCTGTTGCGTCTAGCTAGTTTATCATTGAACCAAATCCTCCTACACAAAGAGACACACAGTAAACTGCACACTTAAGAGAAACATATTTCCCAAGCATCAATGCTCTGGCAATTATTTCAGAAAGTGATGGACCTATTTTTCTGTTTCCCTGCAGGAAAATAATCTTTCATGCAATAAATTATTTGTAATCTGATTTATGACAGGGTGCAAATCTTATTTTCCAATAAATTCCGTCTAAGGCGAAATCTAAACTAGTGTTTAGATGTTGTAGCTATCCTAGTTTAATACTGCATCTATGTGAAGCAACACATCTGGTACACCAAAATTATAGGGTATGTTAATGACGAGATAACAAGATGACAATTTTGGACACTACAGTGTGCTAATTGCAAAAGGTCTCAAATAGTACATGATTGCTAAGCAAGTGCTAGCAATGTTACTTCATCCATGCAGTAACTGTGTCCAATGAATGCATCTTTTCTCTAAAATGAATAGCAATGAGATGATTTAGCAACACAATTCTCCTGTTTATTTGTTCTGTTTGTATAGTACTATCGGGACCATAGGCACTGGATTCTATTAATCTATTAATCATCAGTCCTATGATACAATATTTTCATATTTTAGCCATAACGTCAGTCTTTCCTGTGATTGTGGCTCTTTGTTGCAACACTGCAGGCCAGGGCAGTGATATGCTGCATTCATGTGCTGTACTTGGTCGTTTTATTTTCCAGGACAAAAAGGTGTTCCAAAAAAGTCCAATTGTGACGATTTTGTCTTTTAGTTTTCAGATTGTTCCTCTTTCAATGCTGCCTCACATAAATATTCAAGGGTAAAGTCATATTTGCTCCTACTCGATCAGTAACAATACAAATGCAAAATCTTAATTGGAAGAGAGGATCATTTTTAAGTGCTTCTTTTCTCCCACCAAGCACTCTGGGATGCAAAATTGAAGCGGTGGAATGCCATGAGGTGCACACAATGAGAGCCACATATGTATGCAAAGCCTATTAAGTGTGAAAAGCAAACATAGTCGTGTTTCACATTTTCAGTGCAGATTTGCTTTCGAGAGGGCAGTACACTCAATTTTCATATTTGAGCAATAATAGCCAATAGGGCATTCTATACTGTGATTATCATTCTATACTGTGATTATGGCTCTTTTTTGAAGTGGCTGCCATACTTCCAGTGGAAGCTATTTTCAGTTTTACAAGAGACCATCTGAATGGAATCACATAGTATATAGATTAGAGCCTTTAAAATCATTAAGTGGTGTTGATATCTGTATTTTCACTATTTCTTTTTAAAGTGGTAATCAGAGAAAATGTTGCAGCCATTTCAAGCATCCCAAAAAATCCTCTCCCCCTTACAGTTTTCAAACTTTTACAAACAAAGCAAGTCAGTTTGCAGTAGCAAATCGGGGCGACATTCATGTTTCAATGAGAATTCTTCCTGGTTAAATAGAGTTTATATATTGTGGTACTTTAGAAGGTAAAACACAACCCTAGTCTATTCTCTCCAACAGTCCTGAATGTTTGAGACAAAAACAGTGGTTAAGGTTAGCAGCAGTCATAAAACTGTTAACCAAATTCAAATATCTCTATATTGTACCAAACATGACAATACATTTTTAACAATTATGTTGACACAGCTGGTTTAGGTGATGTATTAAGGTCAAATATGACAACTGTGTTTATTAACCTGCCATTGCTGGTCTGACAAAAGACATTAGCACCGATTAGTGCGCTATACTGTACACAAAGTGGGACAAAATGCCGGATTGTCCTTTCAACTGAAAAAGCAGAGTCAGAGTCCAAGAAAAAGGGGAGGGGCTTTTTTACATATTACTGGAAACCGAGGAGCTAAAATCAGGCAACTGGATAATCTCCTACAATGTACATCTTATGGCTAACACCAATGTCCCTCTATTAGGGATGGCACCGATATGATACTGAGAGCTCCGCACACGCTCCGCACACGCTCCGCGCACGCTCCGCACACGCGCCCAGTGGAATTCCAGGGTTAGTGTCTGGCTACTCGGCAACCATCTTGGTAAAGCCGCCGGGCCGTTCTTAGGAAGACCCTATCTTCAATTTCATTGGTCACCAGGACATGAAAATGACCACCATCACCATTCAAATCTGATCAAATAAAATAAAATAAAAAATAAAGGCAACAGAAAAAGGACACCGCTTGCGTGCATTGAATTAGCGTGGCCCTCCGTGTCTGTACGCTAACAAACGCCACAGCAACATCTCCGAGAGGGTGTGGAGATGGATGGAAAGGTCAGATACAGAGAGAATGGAACCAGAAGCGACTACTGTGGTTGACTTTTCTATGGGCTGGGGGAGTTTTTTTTTTCACCCTTCATGCTGACTAAAACGACTCAGCGCTGTCAACAGGGGGGGTCCACAGATTTCACCAAAACATTTATTTCTCTCTAGCAGGGATAATGTTTTTATATGTATATTACTTTATTCCTATAAGTACCATGGTCAATCTGAGCCGAGGCCATAACAACATTTCTGCAGTGGACTCTTTCTGAGAAAATGTTTCAAGCCATGCATGGTAGATTTAGCTGTCTGGATGCTACTGTACGTATATGCTCAGCCTCCTCTGCAAAATGTTGTTGGTGATGTGAGGCGACATGCCCACTTAAGAGACCAGAACCATATTTTTGCTCCCATAGAAATGCATTACGTTGGTCTGTCTTTGTTATATTCCAAAATCTATGTTTCCTGTACTCTATGCTAATGAACGCCACTGCAACAATCGGCAAACGCCACTTGGGATGGGACGGAAAGCAACATCCATATGTCAGTGATTTTAATGATGAGAGGCAGGCACGCAAGGATGGGATATATACAGTGCCATTGGTTGCATCGGTGGCAGTCACTAATAAGACCAGGCACTTTTGTTTGCATTGTACTTTATACTATTGGCCAATGCATATTAACTACATCTGGCCACATGTGGAGCATGAGAAGAAGTCTGCATCGTGCAAATACATCTTACAGAACATGATGTTATATGCTGTTTGATTGCTTGGTGTTATTCCAAAATACACACATATAGCCTCTCTACAATGATAGTCAGGGACTGAAGTCTGCTATAGATTTCATGCCACTATGCATATGTTTTGATTATATAGACTGAAAGGTTTATTCAATAAAATACACAAAAAAATGTTTTTTTTCTGCTAAGGTTGTGTTGTCAATTTAGATATTAGTTTTCATATTTTCAGCCACACAGCTGATACATCTTCTGCAAATCTCTCTCTCTCTCTCTCTCTCTCTCTCTCTCTCTCTCTCTCTCTCTCTCTCTCTCTCTCTCTCTCACACACACACACACAGTCAGATATATCTTTATATTAAATCTGAGTATGAAACTATATTTATTATACACTATATTGTCATGCTGGACTGGTTTGGCTGTTGTGGGAGTCATGGTAACCACTGTAGCTTCTTCCGTTGCTTTGCAGTGGTCTTTGAAGTGCTTGGATTACATTTTGACAGACTTACGGCCAGGTGGAATAATCTGCAGCTGTGACATCCACTTTGACAGATGGAATAACGCACCTTCTCGTGGAGGTTTTGATCCGCACGCTTTGGTCCCGGTACTGTATTTCATCTGCCTTGGCAGACAGGGTGCTCACATCGAAGCCCAAAAGGGCCTATTGAGAATGCACCCGTCCCTCTTAAAGCAGATCATACACTGAACACCAGCTGGTCTTATCAGCAGGGGCCACAAACATTGTTTGGCTGGTGTGTTTTCTTCCTCTGTACAGTGCAGCTTTTTTCAGAAACGCGTACACACTTTTATACACGCACACAAACTACTGTCTGCCTATCTGACCATGTATCTTCTACACCTAATGCCTAACTTGAAATGTGCCACATATCTCTGGATAACAGCCATAACTCCCTGTGGCTCAAAGAAATGGAAGCTCAGAAGAAAAAAAAAAAAAAGACCTTATTTTTCCAGCCAGGCCAGCATTACATGTTAAGCCCTAGCAAGTAGCAATAGGCTGAGGCATGCCAAATATTGAATCAAAGAGGCATTGCTGCTTGATAACCACACCATAGCCCTCATCGGTGAATGTCTGAGAGGCGTCGACATAGACGTCACCTCATAAGATATCAGTATATTGCTGACAAGACGATTGTGGTATTAATCATTACCTAAATTGCTTCAGTTCCTGATGATAGTTTGCGAGATTACCATCTTAAGTGTGCTGTGGCCTGATTAGAGGATTTATAAATGTGCTTATGTTGCTATGGCTTTCAGTTGCAACCCAACACCGTCAATGTGCCACACACACACACACATACAAATCACCTCCACGCTCGTTTGATGTGATTTTCATAAATAATTGATGCTCTCCTCCTCCAGTAGCAAAGCCACCAAGTTGCATCCTGGGAGATTATCAAGGAGGACTCTTCTGTAATTCCAACAAGCAGAATATCTTTTGTTCCCCACCTGCTTCGTACAGATGGGCGTGTGTGGCGCGGGTCGGTGTCTGCTCCTACAGCTGCCGCTGTTACCATGGGGACATAACAGCTGGAGCGAAGGTAGACCACGCTCTCTCACGTTGTTGACGTCAATGCCACATTGGGCGGCTCCAACGCTCCTGTGGCGTGGTACAGTTACCGTTTCCCATGTTTCGTGTCCTAGCAAAGTCAAAGTTATGCAAAACTGTATATAACTCAGTGTAATCATTTTGTTTTTATATTTAGTTTTCAGTTTGTACTTGTTTCTAATATAAATGTCTTATCTAGTGACTTACTGTAAAGTAAGTAAATGTGCACTTATTTTAAGAAATCTTATCAAGTGAATTTCACTTACTGCACTGGCAGCCAATTGTGCTCTTTTTAAGCATAGGCAAGCTCATAACTAACATTTCTGCTCTCATATTTGATAGGTAATTTTTGCCATTTTTCTATCACAGTAAACGTCTACTGCACACGTCTACTAACTTTTTATTTATTTTCTTTCATAAACAATGCAGTCGCTCAATATGCACGACCGGGTGTCCATGATAGTCAAGTGCAGAAGGTTGTAATAGTCAAGTGCATCTCTCATGGGCTGTGTGGGGAGAATTGCAAGTGGTCCTTCAGTGACCTTCCCTGCCTTCCCTGGTTCATCCATAACAAGTGTCATAATGACACAGCTAATTGAAGCCCACACCGGCGGTTCTCAACCAGGACCCCCAGCCAGCCAGCCACCCCCCCCCCATGGTCGGCGACAGGATGCCTTTTAAATTGGCGGGAGATCATAATTTTTTAATCTTGCTAATAATGACGATAATAGTTTTTGTAAGTGCTTTAAAATAGTAGTCTTGTTTATGTATCAGTGCTCATTAGGACAATGTGTCAGATGAAGTCCTAAGAAGCTTAGAAGAGTTATATAATAGAAATATAATTTCTATTTCTGACATGGCCAGACATGGTGTGACAACTGTACCATGCGTTCATTCTTTGAAAACAGAAAATGAAAGGATTAACTGACGCTGTTTGATTACATCATCAATAGAGGACATGAAGCGGGAAACGACAACAAAGTTAACTCTAAATGTACTTTGTGAATTTAAGTACAGCGATGGTGTTAACCTTCACTGTAATGTACTTTTACATTTTTTGATTTCCATCCCAAATAAAAAACAAAGGAGCAGAGATGCTCCATATATGTCGTTGCTCACGTTACTTATCCAGTCTCTTGCCTGTCTTTGCATTACAGAGCTGTCTACTTCAGCTGGGGGGCTGCCATAGCGCTCACCTCTAATCTCACATGCCCCTGTTCTATCACTGGGACAGAGAGGAGCACTATACAGGCTGAGGGAATACTCTTGACAGAATTTCAAGCAGGGTTTATCCGACGCCTCTACTGGTATCGAGAGAAGGCTTCAAATGTAGACGACAGCACATGACTATAGTCACTGGAGCAACCCAGACCCAGCTTTGACATTTGCTACATTTAGGTCCCTAAAGTTGGTGTAAATGTGTGTGGCCAATTCCTTTTGGCTAATTTCAGGACGTGTGGCAGTGGCAGTGACTGGGCACAATGTCTGCGCAGTTGTAAAAGGGTAGGATTAGAATGAATCCAGTTTTAGTAGGAGTGGTCAGGGGACCTGTCTTCACTTACAGCCAATCAAATCAACTCCTCTCATTTTAAAAGCTTCACACTCTTTGTCAAGGCAAACTGCCAATTTTATAATCAAAGGCGAAAGTCCAGAGAACCTCCTCTCAGGAGGAAAGTGATGTCCTTATTCTGGAGGTGCAGAGTTGCCAAGCGTGCATATACTGTATAGCACCTCTAGTAGATCACCAAAGTCAAGGACAGTACATACATTGTAAATTATTACATTCGAAATTACGATCAAGGAAAAAGGATAAATGGTGTGTGTGTGTGTGTGTGTGTGTGTGTAGGCAGGCATGATTGAGAACTTGTTTGAGGTTTGGCTTGACACATCTACATCACTGGTATTTCAAATAACTTTATTCCAGATGTAAAAGATCCATAGCAGTTCAAGACAATACAACAAAAGAATACAGTACAAATACAACATACAATGAGGCATTCCATTCACATAAAGGACATGATATACAGCCTACAATACTTAGGTAAATTTTGTGCAGCTCAACAGTGGCTCCGTGAGAACATGTATGAAGCTGTTCTCTGACTACATAACATAACAGCTCGGCAGGTATTGTAGGTGTTCTCTGAACAAACATCTGGCTAGCATGATGAGCACACCTCAGCAAACAAAGCAACAGCAGGATGGAAATATACTTAGCTTAATACTTACTTAATATAAAAAGCACTTAACGTCTCTGCGACCCTCCTTTTCTGCGTATACAGTGGTGTAAGGTAGTAAATAAAGCCAATTTCATGTACGCCGTGCAAATTAAATGTACGAATCACGTTAACTTAACCTCAGCGTATAATTAGCAGCCATGAAACTGGCGGATGTAAAGCTGTAAAGTTGGCTGTGCTCACTGCCTTTCCACAGCATAGAGAGTTGCCGCCATTACAAAGTAACCGCTAGTATTTCTGGAGTGCAACTCTGCTAGGCCCGGGCTCCATTTAATGGTCTGAAAAGCCCCTACATTTTAACGTCCACTAGAGAACAATGCTCAATATGGCAAAGCACAACATCCACTTAACCAGCGACCGTATGAGCGTGGCCATCCACCATATGTGATCCCTAAACAAAGAGTCTCCACACGTATTCATTTGTCAAACTCCAAGCCATAATGTCCCCCCAGACGATGCGTGGTAACACATACGTACCTCTAAGTAGAGAGCTACTGTAGTAGGCACATTACATTAGCCTGTAGAGCAGAGTGCTAACATTAGCGCTTGGCATGGCAGGAGAAATAGCTCTCTAAGGGTTCCCTGTGCTCTGTGTTGCCTCCAAGTTCCACTCAGCTAAGGCCAAACCATACTCTATTGTTCTTTGCACTCAATCAATAAAACATAGGCATCCATCCACTCTTGTTTCCTGAATATTTCATTGGTAACTTGTTTCATTTTATCCGGCAAATCGCTTGAAGATCAAGAAATGTTTCCTTGTCAGTGACTTTGAATTGTTTTCCTTTTATACACCCTATTTTACTGTTGGGAAATAGTAAACCTCTAATCACAACAGGGGCCAGCAAATCCCCATGTTACTGAAAGGTGTGTTCTTTTTTTTTTTTTAAGTATGAATAATATAATAGCACCTGTTAAAATAAACAAGCAATAAAACAGCCGAAAAACAGCATGTAGGGTTAAAATAAATAAAAAATAAAAGCCACAGAGACCCAACTGAAGAGAAAAACTGCTGTATGAGCTATTACCATGAATACATCAGGCATATGAATGTAATATTGAGTATAAGGCTGTGTAATATACAACAAACAGGGTTGGGTAGGTTACTTTTTTTATATAATCTGTTACAGTTACTAGTTACCAGACTAAAATTATAATCAGTAATGTAATTTTTGGATTAACTAAATTTTGTAATGTAATCTGATTACTTTTCAATACTTTAAGATTACTTCACACCTCAATCAATCAATCAATCAATCTTTATTTATATAGCACTTTTCATACAAATTCATGTAACACAAAGTGCTTCACAC
>JAODUE010003438.1:2839-22839 GCA_027564755.1 Amblyopsis hoosieri
TATAATCTTCACTCTGCTCCCCTTCCCCCCCTTTTATACCCACCCATTCCACTGCCCCCCCCCCCCCCCCCTCCCCCCATCCCGCCCCCTCTCACCTCAGGAGCAGGAGGCTACAGGAGCGACACTCGGAGGCGAAGTGACGGAGCTTCAGGAGGAGAGGAGAATGCTGTTGGAGACCATCGAAGACCTGCGGCAGGTTCTGGAGCAGGGAGCTGGCCACGAGCAGGTAAACTAGATTACCTTAGGTGAAGGTACAACAGAGTTACATTCAGGTGAGCTGGAGGGCAACTAGATGACTTTAAGCACATATGTGCAGTATAAAGGTCACTTGTGGTATGCAAACGAACTCTGCTTCCCTAAACGCATCGCTATGCTATGCCGTGTGTGTGTGTGTGTGTGTGTGTGTGTGTGTGTGTGTGTGTGTGCGTGCCTGTGTGTGTGTGTGTGTGTGTGTTGAACCTACTCACCTTCAGCATTCTTGACACCTAGGCAACGTGTCCCAGCCTGTTTTGTGTAGCACTTACAGTAACTACCGGTCCTTAGCCCCGCTGTAGTGCCACTCTGCGTAAGCAGAGAGCGTTAACGTGAGCGCGTGTGTGTGTGTGTGTGTGTTTGCAGACTGAGCTCACCGGAGGACAAGCCTCTGCACTGGTGTGTTCTCTTCAAGCCAAGATTTCAGTCCTGACTCTAGAGAACCAGCAGCTCTCTAGCCTAGTCAAGGTAAGGCACGCCGTACGGGCACTCTGCTGTGAAAGCCTAAGTAAAAAGGCCGCTGCACACTACCAAACGCGTAGCCTCGTGTGACGCGTGGCCGCGGACGAGCGCTCTGGCTGTTCCAAGCATGCTTCACTCGGACGCACCGGCTGCATCTGTAAACGAACAAGGTGCTTTAAAAGTAGCGATATTTATTTATGTGCATACATTGTTTCCAGTGAGCAAAATTGGTTTATTCGCTGGAAAGAACAATTAAAAAGTCTACGCCTAGAACACTCATTTGTGAGCTCAATAGGGCATCCATTGCCGTCTGTAGTGGGCTTCGGCCTGTCGCACATGCGCAGTCAACGTGCACGCGTCCGCATGGACAGACTAGTTTGGAGGTGCGCGTTTGGACTGTATCGGTGACAATCTTTATGCCACACGCACAGTCCGCGCACCTCAACGGACATGGAACGTATGCCAGGGCCTTTACTCTGATTATTGTCATTCAGTTGTTCTGTAGTTTCTGTTCCAGCAGCCTCTGTAGTCATTTGTGGTTAAGCTGAATGTATTTCATGAGAAGTTTGAACCATGTTGCCCGTGTCATTTTGCTGAATGGGTTTATTATAGCCTGCTGTCCAGATCCCAGACAGAGAATGACTGTATGACTCATCAGGGCTGGATCCATGCTAGTTTTCTTCTGAAATGTCTTCTTTTTTTTTGGAGAGTTTTCGCCAATGATAATACGATCTTATTATAAAATCAAATTATAGGGATTTTTCAAATTTTGTGGTGCAGCTACAAATTATTCACCATTCCAAAAGTTATGTTTTTGATCTTTATAATCCGACTATTTCTTACACACTAATAAACATGATTTATTTAGGTTTATTTCATACGAAGGTTGCATCTCAAAGTGCTTTACAATAAAACAATAAAACAAAAAAAAACAAAAAAGTTAAATAAAACGACACTAAAAGGAATAAGAAACAGGATACTACAAACGAAATATAAATACCACATTAAACAACTTCCCCCTTGCTCACCCACCCCACCCTTCTTGACCCCCAGAAACAGCCGTCGCGTCAGGGAGGTGAGGACCCGAGGGAGACCAGCCGCCCGAGCAGCACGGCCTCCAACTCGTCCTTCCACTCCACCCGCGACAACTTTGAGGTGCCTCTGCAAGACCTTCCCTCCCCGGGGCCCGTTCCCGGGGGCAACGGGGCCGGGGCACGGCCGGCGGCGCCCCTCAGACGCGTGGAGGGGGAGGAGGAGGGGGAGGAGGGCCGGGGAGGCGGCAGCCAGGAGGAGATCCGCCTGCTGAGGCAGGCGCTGGACAGCGTGCAGGCCAAGCTGCTGCAGACCCGCAAGGAGAACCGCTCGCTGCAGGCTCAGCTCAGACCCCCGCCGGCGGGGAGGGGGCGGGAACAGGGGGAGGAGGGGAAGATGGAGGAGGAGAAGGAGGAGGAGAGAGGCAGGGAGAGGGACGAGGAGGAGGAGGAGGAGGAGGAGGAGGAGAGAGGAAGGGAGAGGGACCAGGAGGAGGAGGAGGAGAGAGGCAGGGAGAGAGAGGGGGAGTTGCTGGAGAGCCTGGCGGAGCTCCAGGCAAAGCTGACGGAGACCCAGGAGAGATATCACCAGGCCCTGGAGGAGGTGGAGGGGCTGAGAGCGCAGGCGGGACGAGCCCCGGGGGCCGCGGGAGGCGGGGCCTCTCTGGACCAGGAGGTGGCCCAGCTGAGGGGTGTGGTGGCCGAGGCGGGGGCTGAGCGGGAGAGAGCAGCGCAGCGGACACATCAGCTGGAGGAGGCACTGGACAAGGCCAAGGAGGAGCGGGACGACGCCAAGGGAAGGCAGGAGGAGGAGAGGAGGAAGCTGGTGCAGATGGAGGAGCTTTACAAGGCGTCGCAGGAGGAGGTCGCAATGCTCCAGGTAACCTAATTACTATATCATATCTTTATTAGTTGAATCATAATCCTCATTTTACTAGATAAATTATCTATTATAATGTTGTTTATCTGTATTTGTTTATGGGAAGTACAACTGTGCATGTATTCCATCTCTGTACAGCACTTTTAACTGCAATTATGTATATAAATATATAAATAAAGATTATTATTATTATTATTATTATTATTATCATCATCATCTATCTATCTACAGTATATTTAAAGGTATTGTAAGCTAATTACACTTTTAGTCAAATTCACAAAATATCTCCTCACTTTTCGCTATCTTACCGTTCTCTGTGCATGCTGGAAAAATTATTTGCTACACAGCCGTGGCTCTGTAAATAGGAACATAAACACCTCTCACAGCAACATTGCCCTTGGCTTTCACCTCACCGAGGTTTAGTCAAAGTCTTGCTGACTTTGACTGGTGTGGTTAGTGTTTCCTGTTCACATGGTTGGTGTTTCCTGTTTATATTGTTAGTGTTTCCTGTTTATATTGTTGGTGTTTCCTGTTTATATTGTTGGTGTTTCCTGTTCACATGGTTGGTGTTTCCTGTTTATATTGTTGGTGTTTCCTGTTTATATTGTTAGTGTTTCCTGTTGATATGTTTTTTTTCCTGTTTATATTGTTGGTGTTTCCTGTTAACTTGGTTAGTGTTTCCTGTTTATATTGTTAGTGTTTCCTGTTGATATGCTTGTTTCCTGTTTATATTGTCGGTGTTTCCTCTTCACATATTGGTGTTTCCTGTTGATATGGTTGTTTCCTGTTCACATGTTGCTGTTTCCTATTCAGGAGGCCCTGAGCGGCACCGTGTCGGTGGAGGCAGCAGCCAAGGACTTTGAGGAGATGAAGGCCGAGCACAGCCAGGCTATCTCTGGGCTCCAGCGGCGCCTTATGGAGCTGTCGCACTCCTACAGCGAGACCAAGAGCCAGCTCGGCGCCGCCCAGACGCAGCTGGCAGAGGCGCAGGCCAACTCGCCCACTGCCTCCTCAGAGCTCCAGGGGTTAAAGGTCAAGGTGGAGGAGCTACAGGCGTCACTGGCCGAGGCGGAGGCTAAACACTCTGCCTCTCAGCAGGAGGTCACCCTCTTGAGGCGCGAGGCCAAAGAGCAGGCCCAGGGCTCCGTGGCTCTCTCTGACCACACGCAGGTGGTGTTGTCGCTAGGCAACGCCATCAAAGAACTGGAGTGCCAGTCAGAAGCCCTCAAGCAGCAGCTGTCCCAGAAGACCTTGGAGGTTGATGCACTACAGAACAGGTGTGTAAGAAACAATGATACAATACATTTAAAGGTAGTCTAACCCTGCACTCACACCGCCAGCTGCAGTCAGCTACAAAGCAACAGACCTTCATTCATTCCAAAGAGCGCCGGGCGACTATGGGCGACTGAGAAAGTTGACCAACGTCGGACTTTATTATAATTTTCAGTGACGCGGTGTAGCGACTTAACAATCAGAGAGTTTGTTGGCGACGCCCCTTCCTCTTCTTCGCAATCGAAAATGTAGGAGAAACTGACAGATGTTCAGCACAGAGTCTATCATGTGATGTAGTGCTGATTGTCCTAACTAACGCCAGCCGGGCATTTCCTTGGGCCGGCAGGCTCGCGGAGGAGCGGAGGGACGACAGCAGTAGCAGCCCGCGAGACTCCGTCCCTCGCCCGGAGTACGAAGCGTTGAGGGAGGGCCTGGAGAGCGAGGCAGCCCGCCTCACACAGCTCCTCCAGGGGGCGCTGAGGAAGCAGGACGAGGTGGCTCTGGAGGCGGCGGCGGCGTGGCAGGAGGTGAGAGGGTTGGAATGGGGTCATGTGACTTATGTTGCTGAAAATAAAAGATTTCACATTTCCGTCGGGTTTCCTGTTTTATTCTCTTCACCTGAACATATAGCCCACTTTATAGAACATACAGATATATATTGTGTATCGCCCAGCCCTACTCTACAGTGACCTCTAGGGTAACCTCTCAGGTGACCTCTCGGGCGACCTCTCGGGCGACCTCTCGGGCGACCTCTAGGGTGCCTCTATGGTGACCTCTCAGGTGACCTCTCTGGTGACCTCTATGGTGACCTCTCAGGTGACCTCTCTGGTGACCTATAGGATGACCTCTAGGGTGACTTCTAGGGTGACCTCTAGGGCGACCTCTCGAGTGACGTCTAGGGTGACCTCTCGGGCGACCTCTAGGGTGACCTCTTCCCCGGCTGCGTTGTCCTCCAGGTACGGGAGAGCCGTGCGGAGAGGGAGGCCCTGCAGGAGCTGGTCATGTCTCGGGAGAAGGAGACACACTCTCTGGCCACCAAGCTGTGTGAGTCGCAGGACGCCGTGGGTCAGCTGAAGCAGTTGGTGGAGAACCACGTCAGCTCAGAGAGAGAGAAGAACAAGAGGGTACCCACACCAGACCACACTGTTCCCCTTCCAATGTGCAATTATTAAAGCCTTGACATGTGCATGGACTTAGATGTGTATAGATATTCAGTATAGATATACTGCTGGTCTTAGATACAGTATAGATATACTACTGGTCTTAGATACATGTATACTGCTGGTCTTAGATACAGTATAGATATACTGCTGGTTTTAGATACAGTATAGATATTCTACTGGTCTTAGATATATGTATACTGCTGGTTTTAGATACAGTATAGATATACTGCTGGTCTTAGATACATGTATACTGCTGGTCTTAGATATATGTAACCTTCTGGAATTAGATATACGTACTCGTTAATTATTATATTACAAAATATGACATATAAGACACGTGAACATGAAACAATATTTGCAGATCATTTACAGTTTGTCTTTTTCATTCCATGGTATGCTTTTATATTTTCATTCTATCGCTTAGTTTTATTTTGCTCACTTTGGTTTAGCTGTAAATACACATCGGTCATCAATAATGATTACTAATCTGTCATTTTCCCTCCTAGATTGACGACCTATCCAAGGAGGTGGGGAAGTTGAAGGATGCCTTAAACAGCCTATCACAGATGTCCTACACATCCGGCTCCGCCTCCAAAAGGCAGCATCAGCAGCACCAGCAGCTGGAGACCCTGCAGCAGCAGATCAAACAGCTGCAGTACCAGCTAGCGGTGAGACCCGTCAGATTTATGAAGAATTACCCATCAACATTACTCATGATCAGTTAAAGTGGCTCTTAATCCACACTGACATTGCAGGTTGTCACTGAATGGCAACAGAATGATTGTTTGTTTGTTTATTTGTTAATTTGAAAAGGGATATTGTACATGAATTCAACATTCGCATGGAATGTGGATGTACCTGAGTTAGCCACAGGCTAATTTTCATCGGCAGTCCCTTTGCCAGATATACTTAGCATCCTAAAAATAAAGAGTAACACAGTACATATAAATAATACAATGCAGTGCACTACAGTAGTTAACATAATACAATATAGAATACTTAAAATATACATTATGGCAATATCATATACAATTTAATAAAGAACAGATTGAATTGTAAAAAACAAAAAAAAAGTGTTAAATTTGAATTTTTGCAGGCATTAAAATACATACAGTAAGTATATTACAGGCTGCTAACATGTTTTTACATTATGTGTTTTTAGGAGTCCAAGAAGCAGCATCATGAAATAGTATCGGTCTACAGAATGCATCTGCTCTACGCTGTCCAGGTAAATATTATGAGACCCTCAGACATAATTGTACAATCACAACTTAGCAAACACACGAGTTGTACAGTTTGTTAGCAATAACGGATTGAAATGTAGAATGAACTGTTTTTATTTATTTATTTATTTTTGACCCAAGAGCCTCAACAAATATACTTTGCTTACTGTCGTTTCATGCTAAAGCAAATATGTTGTTCCTTAAAAAAACGTACCCATGTAGCTAATCATAATCAATACACAATAGAGTAATCTTTGATATACTGATCCAGGTTTTAAAAAATGTATGACACACATCTCTGATTCCTTTTAAACTTAGATTTACAAAACGTAGCTTAGCTTGTTGGCGCAACCCACCCTTGGAGTCTGGCTTTGAGTTTTGGTTCTCCATGGTATATTTCACGCTAGCTACAGTATAGTGGTTTTGGGGGTATAATGTGTCTTTGTCTGATTGGAGGATAAGGGCGGTACATGGACACACATGTACACACATGTACACAACTTGTGGTGCAGGGATTGTCAATGGCATCGCCTCCTAGTGGACAGAATTATATTTACAACACATAGCTTCATTCAAAGTGAAGTGCATTTGCAGATAGCTGAAAGATTAAGTACATAAAATACCCTGACAAGTAAATACCCTGCATCCACCAGTTTATGTTGCACATTCAACATTATCTTTGTTAGAGTACCTTTTTTTAGCAGATGTGCTAAATGTTGTTCCTTGTAGATTTGTGCAGTTAATTTATAACTAATACGTAGACAATGAGTCGGTAGAGAGAGTGCTATTGGTGGTTTTATTCACAGCCGTTACGGTGCATGTCATAACGATGGTCTCTAGCTGGAATATCTCTCTTCACCGCTTCTCTCAGTGCCTGCGTCTATATGCTGTTAGTTCAGTCATGTGGTCGTTGCCGCGGTAACGTGGCCTTGGCCAACACCAGTAACAGAAAACAACAGATTAAAAACACTGATCACACACACGGCCACTCCAAGGTAATAGAATAGAATATATATATATATATAGTAGTTAATAGAAAATACTGTATGTAAAACACCTACGGCTACGTAGTCATCAATAGTAGTGTTAAGACGGTTGGATTCCCACACCGTGCACTGCCACATAAAAAGCAAAACGACGCGTGCCGTTCCAGGGACAGATGGACGAGGATGTTCAGAAAGCCTTGAAGCAGATCCTGATGATGTGCAAGGTGCCCAGCCAAGCCAAGGAGACGTGCCGCGACTGACTCGGCCTCGGCTCAGTTGTTTCACGAGCACGTTCTGTTAAGGGCACCCTCCTCGAGCGTGTAAAAGCACCCTGCGGCCCCAGACAAAGCCACACGTCTGCCCCAGCTTACCGTTTATGTTTTGAAAAGACAACTGTGCACACTAAAGTACACAATGGTGCAAGGGGAGAGAATAATGGCCAGTTGGTTGTGTAATTCTGGTTTCAACCAGAAGGGGGATTCCACAATGTCAATGTTGGCTCACTGTGGTGGTGAGGTCATCACTGCTATGGGGAGGAGATATTAGGAAGCCAACACTGTGAGCCAGTAAATGTGCATGTGGACCGTAGCAAACGTAACAATCATCGAACTTGAACGTCCCGTTTCCACGGTAATGTCTGTAGATCTCTTTTTTTTATTTTATTTATGTTAACCATGTTTATTTATTTGTTTATTGTCATGTCAGCCAAAGTGACTAATTGGTGCTATTAGCCCCAACCCTGTTCTTACTTGTGTTTAAACTACAGTAGCTTGCTTATTCATCTTAGCATTTGTGTATGCTAAATGCATATGCAATGCACACACAATATATACATTTTACATTACGTTGGTCACTATTACGACATTGTTTTATTTTGCCACTGAAGGACAAGGAATCGGATTGTGGGTTGACAAATGCAGTCAGTGATGAATACAAAGCAATTGCTTATGAATTGTAATGACCACAAAATGCAACACAACAGATGTTTTGTTACGTTTGCTACAGTATGTTGAAGCAAACTGAACGCACCGGATATAGCAGATGTGTACACAAAATGAATCAAAAAGTAAACAAATGAAACGTTTTGGCTTTTCTTCGTTACTAGAATAAGTATATTTAGAGCCCGGACAGATGTCGCCGAAGTTTGGTATATCTTCCTATGAATCAACAGTGTTACTTTATGTGTTTAAAGATGGCATTGCTGTTTGCCTTTTAGTTTCTGTGTGTGTGGATGCAAACTAAATGATTTGCAACCATTCAACAATGCAAGTGACTTTACCCACAAATACATGTTTTGGCTACAATTCCATCATGGAAATGCATGATAGTGTTTCTATAGATATTATCCTATTAGCACAAACATTTATACAATATATTTTACTGAATAATACTACAATGTTGTTGTTTTGTGTTACTGTATGATTTTTTTTTCCTTATTTTTTTTTAAAGAGCATCAAAGAGGTCTGATAATGTATTTTCGATGGCCTTTTTTTGTTATTGAGGTGTTTCTCCTTAAGGATATAATGCACTATGATGTTTAGTAGCACCTGAATGTGTATAGATGTATTTCCATTATTGTTCACAATTAGCTTCACTTCAACCTTACAATTATGTGGGGTTATGCCAATGAACTATAGTGTCAGAATGTTTATGTTTTCATCCAGAGTTCCAGACGATGGTAACTGTTCTGTCAAGCCCTATGTCCATCTGTTTTCGGTTTCTTTTCAGCAATTAGTTACTCAAATAGCAAGTAATTCTGTATATGTATACAGTGTATATGTATACCTGTATATCCCCTTCTAAGAATGAACAGCGATTTCGTAACACATGCCTGCACTGAATATAGACTAGTGGTAGATAGTATTTGTTTGGTAAATGCTTGATAGATCATAACTGTGATATTATTTGTCATATGCACATCATTATCTGTTTTATTTTATTTTACATTTTTTTGTAGGTACGGAAATACACAAATAGCTATTATGGAATATTTTTCAACTACAGTTTTGCATCTGAAATCACTCCAAATTCCTCTCATCGCCTTCTAAAGCTTTTTTTAATCCATAGAAATCAATTTTCTTCAATGCAGCAGTTTAGCTCTGCTGCAAAGGCAGGAGTTTACACGCTCACCTGCAGGTTAAGTTTGGCTAGAGGTGCGTGCTAACTGCCAACTGAAAATAAACGTATTCAAAAAGTTCCCAATTTTGAGAACAGTTAATTTTGAAATTATATTTCAAATGTACAAATTACTAAGGCTCTTAAACCTGACCACGGGAGGTTATTGTGAGGTTACACTACATTTAATAAACAAGTCAAGGGGAGGGGAGTGGAGGGGGGGCAACTCCCCTTGTGATTTATTTATTTTGCCAAATGCATTTTTGCCTACTTTAAATAAATTGTTAAATTGTTACCTTGTGTCTCAAGGCTTGGTTCTTGCAAATGTGCAACAAAGGAATGTTGGATAACAATGAGCAACAACATATTTGATCATTTCCGATGCTGTAAGGTAACAGAAGCTGACCTACTGCTCTGTGCTACAGAATTATTAAACTATCATCTGATATGTTCACATTTAAATATCTTGGCCTTTAACATTGCCATTCAGTCATTTTCTCTTTAAATGGTTGTGGCCCATAGAATATCTGATTATGTGTGTAGACCACTAAATTATGCCACTAGAATTTGGCCTTTTTAGAAAATACAATGTTTATCAGTTTGACTAAATCAGTTTGACTAAATCAATCGCATTTTTTATTTATTACAAATATAATTAAAGATGTGCACTTTTATTAATTAATTACACCTATATTGAAATTATTAGATACCAAGTGGGCATCGGATTAATATACTAATAATGAATAATTCATATTTCTAAGAGCCTTAATTGCCATCTCCATTTCTGATAGTTGTTATAATCTGGTGTTACAGTTAGTGATGAGAAGTGGTCCACCTGAGAGCATGCTGTGTCCACACACAGGTCGGTTTGTACCGCTTCACCGTCGCGACTCCGTCAAGTATAAACTCGGCTTAAGTAAGCACACTTTACTTATAGTTAGGTGGCGACAATCGACCGTTGACGGTTGAGTAATAATAGACAGACGTCCATAGCTGTCCTGGCAGGAGCTGTACATCTCATCATGTCAACACTTTGATGTCTCGCCAGGCCAGCGCAGTCTCATTAATCTGCCATTTCATTTCCTCTAGCCAGGTGGCACCACAAATGAAGCTGCTCTGACCTGAACGTCTTGCCCTCTGGCCTATGCACACACGCACACACACACACACACACACACACACAGATACCACAGCCTCTGCATTAACAGGACACAACCCCCTAAACTCGAACTATAGCAGTTTCCCTTCATCTTGGCCCCAGCAGAAGCAGGTCTGCTCCGCTGCTTTATAGCTCGGCTAAACCCACCCAAATAATCGCCTTTAACACAAGCATGTGTCAAAGGCGTTATGATATATAGTGTTAGTGTCCTACTGTAGCCTACAATAGCCTCCCATACAGTTTCCCGTGTCATTAAAACGTATCTCAATATCGGAATATCATGAGAAATAGTATGTTTTCTTTCTTAAATACGTCATTGCAATTGGCTATGGCAACAAAGACAATGAGTCTATTAGTAAAGATATTAATATTGTTAATGAACACATTGCTTGTCCATATGGTTGCTAACATGTTTTTGCACTTGCATAATAGTTGAGCCCTATTGTTAATGGAACACAACTCACATTTATTTGCAATAAAGTTCACCACGCAATTAGAATTCAGAGCTGAGCTTTTGTTAATATCCGCTAGGTGGCAGCACACACCTAATATAGTTCTTTGCCTAAATAATATGTGACAGATTTACTTTGGACGTTTCAGATTCTAAAGTATGTTGCATATAGATCTTCTTGGAGAAATAGTGGATGAATCCACTGTGTTTTACATATGTATATTTTTGACCTGGCTATGGCATATAAGGGAAAACAGTATTTTGTCTATTCATATAAGCAGTTTGGGTTTAGGCTTACTGTAACATATCTTTATAATGATAACTGGTTGCATGGTTTCAGTCATGCTGTTGTCAGCGGCAGTAGGACCAAATCTTACTGGCCCACTGTATTATTTCCCTTTTGGCAAAGAAACAAGACCACACAGTGAAGTGTTTATGTGTTCTAAAAGGTCTGTGGTCGGAGAAGCCACGACAGAGGTAAAACATCCGTGAATAACGCATTTTGCCTAACTGATCAAACCTTTCTTTTTGCTGATCTTCCTCCTGGAGCCGTCCCGAGGCATCATTATCATACTCATCCCTCCATTTTCATCTTTTTCTTTTAAATGTACCTAGAAACGTGTTTCTCTTGCAATCCCCTCCGTTTGCCCTAGGTCACTGTGGCTTGTCAGCATTGTTTACATGCTTGTGTAGCGACTAATACAACCGCATTTGATTGTAACGTAATGAACTGATGTCTGCAGCATGTTGGTGTTTTCATCCAGCAAAACCCCCTCCCGCCCCCGCCGTCCCACTACGCCATCAAATGCGCAGTCTGTCTTCTTAACACGACACCGGCCTACAGTAGAAAAAAAAACCTGCAGACGAGTGAAGGGGCGTAAAAAGAGACGCATGCAGCATAATTACTGTAAGATGTAACCTCGCCTGAAGCCTACGACCAAAGATATTATAATTATACAAAGATGGTGCACTGTGATGCATTGCAATGGAGCAAAAATTGAAAACTTTTGGTCTCTTAGGTGGGCGTGTCACCAGCGACATTTTGCTGTTGAGGTTGGCCTGGCATAAGCAGCTAGTCTGGTGCAACCATGGCTCCATTGAGAAGTGTTCGCAGCCGTTTCCTCCTATTTTGCATAGACCTCTGGTTAATTCTTAAACTAGTGGACAGTGCTGCACCAATTGGCGGTGCTACAATGGTTTTGACCGCCTCATCTAGCTCTTCCACCATTTCGAAACCCGTTTGACTTCAACGTCATCTCATTAGCTCTCGCTGATTGGACCACCTGTGAAACATGTTGCGTGAAAACGTTAAACAGGGTTTCCAGACTATAATCTGAGTGAAAAGAAATTGATCTGAGAGCAATTAACGGGTGGAGCCAGACAGCTAAATCTACCATGCATGGCCTGAAACAAATTTATCTCAAAAACAGTTCAATGCAGAAATACAGTTGTGGCCTCAGATTTAGACTGTAGCCTACGTTTTATAGTAAAAATACTCATTAACGCCCCCAGAGATAAATGATGGGCAATAATATGGTGAAATCCGTGGACCTCCACATTGACTTGCATGGAACACTGGATCGTTCTGGTCTGCAGAAATGGTAAAAGGTCACCCTCCTCCTTCCAGGAATCGAATGCGGAAGTGCCGTCTATTGGTGGCTCTCTGTTAAACAATGTTCTCTCGCAACGGTCAGCAAACACATGCGCACACATGAGAAAAATGCCATATAGGCTACTGTACATTGCAGCAGACATAGAAACACACAAGCATGCGCGAAAGCAGGCATGTTGACAGAATATACATGTGCATGTACAAACAAAATGGCATACCCAGCACACATTAAGTCTACATGATAGTTGATTAGTTGATGTAAAGCTGACTTGTTCTCTGCTGTGTGAATGCAACATGAGTGGATTTAATAATAACACTTTCTTTGTTTGTTTGCAAGTGGAAAGCAAGTTTTGTTTGTGCGTGTGTGTGCGTGTGTGTGTGTGTGTGTGTGTGTGTGTGTGTGTGTGTGTGTGTGTGTGTTTTGTTTTGTTTTTATTTGTTCAATTACAATAATGTTTCTAGAACGGACAACATTCCCAATAACGAATGCCTGTTTGAACGGATTAAAATGCCCAATATCGAGTAGAGAGTTGGGGTGATATAAGAGGGTATATATCGCTGGATTTCACTTCTCAAGTGGGGAATGCCACAAATGCTCCTTCACAAATCCAGAAAGAATCAAGAGGAAGCAAATTCAAAAACATGACCTGGGGGGACGACTGTGCATTTTCTGCTTCAGGACTGTATATATACATGACACTGCTATGTGCATGAGGTCACATCACAAAGGGCCTCAACTCTTGATTGGCTGGTGAGTGACTCAGAGTGATGCCATCACAGATCGGGGTCTAAGGTTTCTGGCTTCAGGAAAAAATAGGCGCTTGCGTTCGTCTCAAATCTAATTCGACAGACACACGGCGTAATGATAGAGTGGTATTACCCCTACAACCACTGCCTGTTGCTAGGCGGCGGGGGGGGGGGCTAACCCTGACATCATAGCGCAGACTGTAGCTATACTGGCATTGTAACCCAGGTCATTGAGATAGAGTTACATGCACTGACTGGGAGACCACAATACAGTAGACCAGACAGAGAGACTTGGGGGATGTGTTTTGAAACGGGTCTTGAAAGCGTATTCATGCTGCATTTCAGATTGTGCATGTCTAAATAATGTAGCTGTAATCTGTGCGGGGAAAAGATTGCTCTAGCATCTACGAACAGATAAACTCATAAACTTATTGACAATTTTAACTGGTCCTTTTTATCAATCGATCAATATGAGATTTTGCTAACTGAGAATGCTTGCTAACTTTGAGCTCAAATCGAAACAAGTCCCTCAGAAGATCCGCCCCATACATTGAAACGCATTGCGAAGCCAAGAGGCATTGTTGCTGTGAGCGGTGTTCACCACTTTTTTGCTTTACGCCTATAGCAAAGTACAACTATTTAACAGCAGGTGTAAATAGAGTATGCGCCTGCAGTGGCTCGAACCCATGAGCTTTCCAGCAACGTCAGAACAGCAGCATTCAAACACCACCATACATGCCTACTCACAATAATAGTCTCAGAACCAGAATAACTTTTCCCAGTGCAGTGACATATGATATGCTGTAACTTGCTATGGATTACATGCATGTTTTTCTACGGGACAGCGGTGCTCAGTCAAACATCCTCACATCTGCTCGACAGGAGAGGAATTTTGATTGACATGCACGACGACCACGACGACTTGGCCTAGCTCAGTGACCAAATTGGACGTTACATACGCTGAGGAATTAGCTGAGAACTTAATGACAACATCTTAACATCTTGTGAATCTGTTAAAAAAAGTAGCTGCGGTCGCTGCTTAATACCTCATGAGCCCTAACCCATATTCAATCTTAGAAAGCTAATTTTGGTATTAAAATGTAGACATCCCCTGTGAGATTTCAATTCAGGTTAAATATTCCATGTGGATGACATGGAATATTACATTAACATTAGTAAATGAAGCTCACAAACAGGATAAAAATATATTTTACATAATGTTATTGATATAATACTATAATAATAGAATAGGATAGGATACTTTATTGGAATTATGCATCTAAACCCCTTTTACACTATAGAACTAAAATACAACATCTGATGAGTATATGTGTCAAGGATTAGGCCATTGTGAGTGAACGTATCAAATTATTTATGGGTTTTATTATAGAATGTCAGAACATTTGAAATGTGTGTGCTAATTATAAAAGCCAATATAACTCCACATATACAGTATGTGCTTAAAGTAAATATACCATGTGCGCTAGCATCACACTGGAATTACGTATAAGGCCGTGTGAGTGACAATGCTAACAGCCAATGAAAAGCTACACTGCTTCCTGAAAGCACAGGGCACTATGTATCAGACGTTCAGCACAGTGGCTAATATGACATAGTGCTGATGGATGGAAGAGGCTGAGAATACTATCCCGTTGCATCTGCCTTGCCTCTGCTGGCATACAGTACACATTTGAATCGGACTGTGTGGAACATCCGGATCTGTTCAAACTTGCCGGTGTCCCTGTGCACCCCATAGTGTTTACCAGACTGTGGCCACACACACACACACCATGCACTTTGGATAAAGGCTCTATATAAATGCGCCCATTTACACCAGGATTCAATAACTCAACATATTCTGTGCACCTGTATATAGCGCTGTACAGTAAGTCGGGTCTTACAGGGTTAATAGTACAAGGGTACATTCCAGAAAAGTTGTTTTCTTTTATTTTGTACTTACTTTTTACACGCACATACGCATGCACACACACACACACACACACACACACACACACACACATATACACACTCACACGCACACACACCTTTATCTTGTCTTATTCTACAACGTACCTTATACCTCACACACACACGCACACACGCACACACACACACACACACACCAGCACTCATGTAGAAACCCTCCTGTTAAACAGCGGTTAGGCGATCTAGCTCCCTAATAAAGTCTTTAACCCCCCTAAGGACCACTGATTCATGTCGGATCAAAGCTTCGGAAGCAAAGCAGATCATATCCATGCACGTGCGCGCAAACACACACACACACACACACACACACACACACACACACACACACACACAGGAAGGGGTCCCTGAGTTTGTTTCCGAGTGACAAAGAATTTACAGGCATGCATCACAGTGCTGTCAGGTCTGTGTGTGTGTGTGTGTGTGTGTGTGTGTGTGTGTGTGTGCCACTGGGGGGGTTGCCTGTGTCCGTGTGTTTCCATGCAAGCGTTTCCATGGCTGCGTGTCTACACGCACACGTCTTTGTCAGAGGGTCCACGTGTCTCAGTGTGTGTGAGCGAGAGAATGAGGGTGACACTCATGTCTAAGTGTCTTATTTAAGAGGTGACAAGTGAGGGTAGTGTCTGGGACAGGGGGCTGGGGGCGTGGCAAGGAAGTTAATTGGGCTCTTAAACCAGGACATCAAAGGAAGGCTGGTTTCGGCTCCGAAGGCTCTCGCAGAGGGAAAGCCCATGGAGGAAGACGACCAAGAGAATGTCTTCTGATAAAGTCTGAACTAGATGGGAAAACCTACTTGTATACTAGAGTACATGAGCACAAGAACCTTGGTTTGGAGTATGGAGATAAAACTTACTTGTATACTAGAGTACAAGAATACAAGAACCTTGGTTTGGAGTTTGGAGAAAAAACCTGCTTGTATACTAGAGTACAAGAACATAAGAACCTTGGTTTGGAGTTTGGAGATAAAACCTGCTTGTATACTTGAATACATGAGCACAAGAACCATGGCTATGTAGATACACAGGATTTATTTTTAGTTTGCACACAGAACGGACAGGTTTTACCAGACCATTAGTAGATATTTGCTGAATGAAACAATTAATAATTGCAAAACCAAATACTTGCAATTATTTGGTTTTGGGTTTTCACAACTTTTAATGTAGTTGTCACCAAAACAAACTACTGTAAATTGAAAAGCTATTACATTTTTTAAGGAATTGGCTTCTTCTTTGCAGGTTGTGTTTTTTGGATGTTTTTCCCAAATTAGCGAGATTTTAATATTATTAACTAGAGAGTCATGCACTTTATACATTTGCTATTGTACATTCATATCGTATATCTTTGTTGAGACATTGGAATGATGTAGAGAGATGATGTAGAGAGAGACTGCGAGTATACCTGAAATACTAGCTGTATTATATATCGCCAATGCTGTGATCAGGATTAATCATCTAATCAGGTATACATTTTTTCTACTGTGCAAAATGGATTATGTGCACATTTAATCTTAATTCCAATGTTACAGTAATAGAATATGGCCCATCTTTGCAGCTGGTAATCTACAAGCCAAAATCACTGGATTACATCTGCAAGTATACTTAGGTTTCAGCGGGGAGAAACTGATTACGTCTGTGCTGGTCATATAGAAATGATGAAAGGCAGAGAAAATTCCATCAAAATTTCCAGGACAAATTTTCTATCATCACTTGACTTGATATACTGTAGATCCTGTCTTACTTCACCTGAATGTGATTACTGTCCTCTGGCAAAGAACTCTGCATGGACATATGCTGCAAACCTCTATGTTCTCCCCATAGTGGAAATATCACTTGGAGGAATATGAGAAATTCTCTTACTATATAAATAAATGCACTTGTTTTAACACTTTAATACTACGTGGCTTGGCTTTGATGCCTGTTAGTACAGTATGGTAACTAAACAAACAGTACGGCTAAAAATGTTGACTCCAATACAATATACTTATACAATATACAATATACAAAATGATCACACTGTCTCTGTTCTCACGCAACAAAATAATTCAAAACATTTTTGAAAAAAAAGGAGTTTGAATATCCAATGATTCTGCAAAACCATCAACCTTGCACTGGGACATTGGTGTGTGTCTTTGCTGAGTTGTTTTCCACACCTTAAAAGAAAATGGACCTATCAAGTTAACATGGTGCTATCAAGAAGACGTGTATGATCAGACATGTATTTCTTTTCGATTGAGATTGTTGCTTTACTGTAAGCTAAGTGAACCATAACATAACAAAGAACAGAAGTTACTGTATATGCTAAATGCAAAAATCATCATAGCCTTTACCACAGGGACGTAGATAGACTGATTTTAGGGGGGCTTTTGCGATGATGTGATGATGAAACGAGTGATGAAACACACCTTTAGTGACATCCTTGCTTTAGTGCTCAGGAGGCAACCTCCGGTGTTGAAAAATGAATCCAAAGTAAAGTCCCCATAGACATAACCTGACATGCCAGATTAACTAGTTAGTCACAACTCCATCTGGGGAGCCGTCAATTGAAACTGTTTGTAATGGGCAGGTACTTAAAAAAATTAAATTTAGTGGATGAACCATCTCGTGTTGTCGGCAAACGTAAACCACTCCCGTATAGCTATCAATCCGACGCTGATTTGTACGTTCAATTGCTACGGACACATTCAAAATTATTCCTAGGCTTTCCAGATTCATTCTCACGACAAAATTAAACTGAAGGCTACCATATACCCCCATGTTAATAACATGTACAACAGAAATTAACATGTTTACAGCCCGGTACAAAAAACAGTGTATTTCTCTATTTCCTCCTTTCATGACAACTGTACAAGGGGTGAATTTTTATATAATTCAAAATATATGAAGCCACACCGTTATCTCGTTTTTAAGGATTAGCCATAGGCGGAGTCTGCCATTGCCAAGATCGATGACGACGGCATACATTATTTATACAGTCTTTGTTACCCAGGGAGCTTTACAGACAACATGTCCTGCCGTAGCGAGCTCATAGATATCTAAAACATCATGGAGAGACTTGATAGGGAAAATAAAGGGTTTGAGAACAAGGTCAGGGTCGGGGTTGGCAGGTACATTATTCCCCAGCACACGTCTGACAATAATTACCATGATTCATTTAGTTTTAATAGGGCAGACATACAGTATTTCTCCATGTGTGTCTCGACCTCGGACGACCTCGCTGCTAAATGACGGCACTTTAATTACAAGAACATGCACAACGCACAACTGCGTGCACATGTTACAGGTTACATCCCAAAACACTGACCTGAGAACAGCTCTGCTGTCACCGTGCAGCAGATCACAGAGAAATTGATATTGTTTCGTTTTGTAGCATTCTCTCCTCTCCCCGCAGCGTGCATTACAGTACATCTAGTAATCCAATACACAAATGTGATGTATTACACCTGTGGGGATTCTTCCACACGTAGTTACAATAATGATTAAGATCTGGAGTATCTGGCCTTCGGGCCTGGCTGCTCATCGGTCCCTGCGGCAGCACGTGCTTCTGATCAGCTGAATCCATCAACGTTTATCTGGTCAGGGTCAGGGTTAGTATCTAATTTAGTCTCGCAGAGCCAGCCTTTGTGTCTGGGACACAGCTCTGGCTAACTGCGTCAAGATCTGCCTATTTGACAGGAGCGGTGTTTTGATTGACATGCACGTCTGGGATTAGCGTCGGACGTTACATTTATACTGAGGAATTTGTTGAGAAATGTATCAACCATGGCTGATTTCAGGTATTGTATATCTGTTAGATAAGTAGGCTATGTGGTTATTGCTTAAAGTACATGTAACAACTGAAATTAGTAAATAAAGCAGCTTCTAGAAAGTTGAGCCACGAGGGTACATGTAGCCTTAGCCTTCTCCCTACAGGATCTGTCACCTACTGGAGTTTTGGAGTTCGGCGGCTTTCCCCACAAGAAAGACATGAGAGAGAGAATATGCAACACGAGAGAGAGAGAGAGAGAGAGAGAGAGAGAGAGAGAGAGAGAGAGAGAGAGCGAGAGGGCGGGGTGTGGGGGGTTTGGAGTGGTATGCAACAAGTGAAGGAAAGTCAGAGCTTGTTGCTGAATGATTAATCAGCAGTGTTTTTGGGGCCAATGCTGTCCGATAGCGTTTTTCTTTTTCCGGGAAGCTGTGAAATTTGCCTTCACATCGTGAGGTTTACGAGGTCCCCCAGCACTTCAAGGGACTGCCAGAGAGAAATAGAGTTGTGTACACTGCACTGTACAAATGCAACAACTGTAACTGTGTGAAAATCGTCATAGTTTAGTGGTTGTCAAAGTAGAGGTCACGACCCATCTGCCCCCAAACCCCGAGAGGTTGCGAGGCAATTCTGATGGGTCGTCGTGAGTTATTTTGCCTCATACGTTCTGACAGCACAATTAACTGACGGGGGATTTGAAGGGATTTGTATCTGGAATTCCCCTTGCTGTTGAGACCAGTGTTAATGCAACCGCGGTCCGTCCCATCCAGGATGCGAACCCCGCTCTCACGCATGTAGAGCGGTTGCTGTACAAGGTACGCCAAAACCCAACAGACTCTGGCGTACATTGCCAGTGCATCCTTTGAGGTGTTGGAGAGTGAGGAATGACCAGCTGACATTAACCTTGCTTCTGTTTGTCTTTA
>JAODUE010003438.1:30339-32354 GCA_027564755.1 Amblyopsis hoosieri
TCAATTTAAACATTATTATTTAATACATGTTTTTTTTTATTTAGCTCAACAAATAAGTTAAAAAAATGTTATATCCTCAGAAATACAAAATAGTCGCCTTGTTCCAATATCAATAAAATAGTATTGTTTCAAATGAACACAACTTCACCATTGCACTCAAAACCACAGAAATTATGCATATTTTATATTGCATGGACTATCTATTATGGACTCCGTTCACAAGAGGCACTAAAACTACTACTGTATTGTAGCTCTGTTGTTAACCATTATGTCATGTTGTCAGCATAAGATAAAATACTGCATTACATAAATCCCCAAAGCATCATTAAAGGGTGGCACATTTAATTGTTCACTATAAGCTGTCAAACAAATTCGTCTTTGTTTTTGTGATCTGATATTTTCGAATCGCGAGGTTGATTATTAGCTAAATATTTTCTTGTGTTGTTGGATGATTCATTTCCTGCAATTTACCAGACACTTTTGAGCAATTACCAGACAATTTTTACCAGGCATTTTTGTTTCTAATTTGTAGCCCAGTAAATATACCTAACAAAACACTGTCAAAGTGAATGTTTAAATTTATATTAAAATGTAATTCTATTAATTATATTAATTCTGAGCTATGAATGGTTATTTACTGTAATCCATGTAATCCAACCAAATGGAATGTTTCCCAGAAAAAAAAAAACTAGTACTGTAATCCATGCTCTGTTTGCTTCACAAATGTGCCAACATGCCGCTATTGTAAAACGACAGTTGGTGAGATTAGAATCAAAGTGTTGTCATAGTCCGTCAAAGGCAGTCATTCTCACCAGACAAACGTAATAGTTCACAGTGAACAGTTTGACCATGGGATCTGCTATATGTGTAAGTTGGCTTATCGTAAGTCCTCCTCATTGTCCATAAGTGTTTTAATGTGTCTATAATTACACTTAACTGCCAGGGCCATTTCGCCAGAGCAGGTTTGAAGACCGTAATGTGGTTAAAGCCAACGGCTCAACCGCAATGAAACAATTAGAATCATTGAGCTGAACTGTTGGTCCCTAATGGAGCCCTCCTTCTAGGCATGAGCAATCAAAGCTTATCCAAGGCATTACCAAGGCAGCCAGAAGAGATCAACCCCAATTCTTTTGGTTTCCTATTCACAGAGCCGATTTGGAATCTACAGTTGCGCTGTGGGAGCGGATAAGATCACAGGCTTTTGTATTGGGTTCTGACTTCAGATCAGCGTTTCATCCCTTTGGAACTGTGTAAATTCTCACCAAAAACCACTGACTCATTTCTTACCAATGAACGGGAAATCGCTGTTTAAGAATGTGCCCTGTACTAATAAAACATACATAACTGCCATACTGTACGATCAAAAAGATCCAAACTTGTTGAGCAATGAAATTAGAGTTGTATCAGCAATGCTTTCAATAGTCTACAATACAGTATCTGTTTAAAATACAAATCTACTGAATCACTCTTCTGTGAGAATAATGTGTTAACATTTGTTTCTACGGTTTAATTGACTCTCCTCTCAGGGGAAGGAAGATCCAACACACAACGTGGAGCGGAAAATCGAAAATGTCTAGCATCAAAACACCCAGCTTGTTTTCTGATGTAACGAAACCTGTTTCCCCTTTTTGGAGAACCAACCTCCACATCTGAGTGTGATTAGAACGACAGAACAACAAGTCATTATAGGAAAGACAAAATGGAGCTCAATAATTAGTCAACAAATGAATGCTGAGACAGTAATTGGTGCTAAATATTATGCTGCAGCCCAAATGTTTTAGCCTGTCACGTCTCTAAACCATGTGCTATGTTTCTGGTGTGTGTGCAATGCATGTGTGTATGTGTAAGAAATGATTCTCTGTGTGTGTGTGTGTGTGTGTGTGTGCGCGTGTGTGCGTGTGCGTGTGTGTGTGTGTGTGTGTGTGTGTGTGTGTGTGTCGTCATTCTACAACACTGAATTCAAGCCACACTGCCACTGACCAGATGTTCTCTCTCTCTCTCTCTCTCTCTCTCAC
>JAODUE010003439.1:0-11173 GCA_027564755.1 Amblyopsis hoosieri
TAAATTGCTAAAATCAAACATTAAACATGAACTTAATAAACTTTGCTTTATCATTGCAAAGACAGTCTATTTTCATTAAGCATATATAATTAATGTTATTATTAGGTCAATTTAAAAGATTTGGGTGGCTGCTAAAGTGAGTGACAGCACTTTCCACCATTTTTGTAGAATGACCCAGCTAGCACATTCTAATAATGAATTCCTTATCTTAAAAAGTTGATTTGACCACAATTCCATTACCTGAAGCATACATCTCACAAATACACACGTTTGCTATTATCACGGACATTAAAATAGATTAATTTGCACGTTATGATTATTCCAGACTACAGTCTGCAGTCCGCGGGAGCGTGCGTCATTACTTTTTATCAGCAAGTCACTTTTGTGCACGACACCTGTACCTGCAATATTATGCTGGTTTGATGAAGTTGTTGCAGGTTGTTTTGCTGGTGGAATGTTTGCCACTCCACGCATCCTCTGTAGAACATCCTCTGTCAGCTACAGAACATGTAAGAAATGTATCCTTAAGATACGGCATGCTTGACGCAATTCTGTCACGCACAACATTTCAGAAATAAAGGCAACGTTAACTAACTGCATCATGCTAGCCTACATACTTACTGAATGTATGCTATAATAGAGTGATAGCCGTTAGCATCTGGGGATAATCTTAAGCATCACTAGCTGGCATTATCGTACATTGACTCCACGAAGAATACTGACTCTGCCCAAAAAAGACACTTTTCTGGTGGTACTCTTCCCCGATCCCATCGTGAATGAATATCTTCTAAGATAACCAATTGTCTTATAATGTCTACAGTAGTGGACTCCTCTCCTCCCATATGGCAACCGTACACATCTGATGGATCCGCTGTGTTGCCAGGTTGGGCTAGATATATATCCATCTTGCATAGCCGCAGAAAATCTTAGTTTTTTAATTAATCAATCGTTGCAGCGTGTTTCTAAGCATAATTACGAACTCATCTCATACTAAATTCTTCATTCTCTATTTTTATAAAAATGATTTGTGTCACCGTTACCGACATACATGTGATCTCTGTTTCAGCTTCAGTTTGCATCTAGTTCAGTTTGGGCAATATGGGCATTTTGCATTGGCCTATATACGGTAGCCTATTCTATATATTTCAAAACCAATGTACCCAATATTCCAAACCTAACAATGTGCAATGTTGTGTCACGTCATGTTTTAAGGTTAAACACGCACATAACATAAATAAATGAATAGTGTTAACCTATTTATTTTAATATATTTCAGAGAAAATGTAACAATACAACAAATCAGGCTACTACATTACAAATTCTTAGTTATGCCTACTAATTATTGAAAACAAATTAAATATGTCCTAAAATAAAAACATAACATTGCATACATGAACCAATGTATTTTATTCAGGTAGGCTATAATATTTATGTATTTTCAAACAAGCCAAATAAGATACTTAAATGTTTATAACATCTTTCAACATGACAGAATATTATTAAAGAAAATAAAAAAAACCTTTGTGTTGGTTTTTGATTATCAAACAAAAACAGAAAAAATGTCAGTGATCATCAGCATTCAGCAAGAGTGATGTCTTGCGATCAACATGAAAGCCTCCAGTGAACTTGTGAGAGTTTGTACATGAGCCTGATGATGAACTTGAGTGTTGAAAAGGAGGAACAGTTGACACAGCAGATGTCAACCTCCTCCTCGTGTAATGGTTACATCTATAAAGCCACATTTGTTTTAAACTTCAATAGGCACGTTCTGAGCTCTAGAAAAGGCTTAGTGGGGAGGACTTCACATGGGAGAAGGTTCTAGGCTCCAAAATATCCAGATCAGACTAGATTGTGCAAGGGCCATGATTCAGACATATTCTGTGCATTGTCTCAATGGATGTGTCCATGATAGGATTATGCACAGTGATCACAAAAGTCTTGAGCCATCTCTCCAGGCCAGATCATGTTCTACTACATTTTTTTTTGGTATTCTTTTTTATTATTCTTTTTAGCTATTTTTTGCAATATGTCTTCCACTTCCAATTCTCTTTCATTACCCTTCTCCTGCTATTTCCACTGGGCAAATGTGTCCACTGCTGCCTTGATGGAGGTGTCATTTGTAGTCCGAACTATTCTGTGGGCAGACATCCTGTGAAATAGCTGCCTCCATAAACCCACATGCACAAATGCAAGTGTCCATGTTTTCATGGTCACCTGCTGATCTTGTACTGTAGCTGTCGATGTAAGAATGGCATCCATTTAGAGACTATTATCTGTATGCGCGCAAGTACAGTACCAAATACTTTCCACAAAGCAGCATCCTTGACCCACAGTGTCTCTCTAATTGGAGAGAGGTGTCTGCATTGCATTACTGGTCCTGGCCTTCATTCCCCCCCCCCCCACCCCCCCCCCCAACACACACACATACACACACACACACACACACACACACACACACACAATAAACACAACAATATCAGTGGTATATAAATAGTGAGGTGCTTTCAATGAGTGAATGTGTTATCAGCAAGGACCAGGTTAAGTACATACTACATAGGACCAGATTGTACTGTGCAGCCACTTGATTTGGGGACTCTTGACATGAAACTTAAAGAACATAAAAGCCTTGGCGGCCTTGCGTTTTGAATGCACCACCTGTGGCATGACTAATGCCTAATGCATTTGCATATTTATAATTTCAGGTTGTTAGCAACCTCTGACGGCATTTGACAGTTGGCAAAATACTGTACTGACCTGTTGGTTCTCTGAAGTTCACAATACTAACCAGCCTTGTATGAACTTTCACAACATCCACCGCATGCTCTAAAGCCTGGAGTTTCTTCTTGATTTGCCGTCTCTGTGAAGAAAACTGACTACCACTCAGTAAGCCTTTACTATCAGATTATCTTGACTATCAGAAGCATTCAAATAGTAAACCGTATTGCATGTTCTGTGAGCCATGCTTCTTTGTTCTGTTCATGTTCTTCTAAGCTCTGATGTCTCAGGCCACCATGTCGAAGAGAGAGCTGTCAGTTGACTTGCAAAATGTAATTCAAACAGCCAATACAATGTGAATTATTACAGTATATCTATGTATGATCTACTGTATAGTGCCATTTTAACACACGTATAAAAGTCTTCCTGTACTACTGAGTGATTAGCATTTTACGATTGTGACAAATTATGGATTGGCATGTTCTCTGTGTCGACTCTCCACTGCCACCCTACAGTCTCTGTGGTTATTATTGTTAGTAAATGTAGCCATTTATACATCTGCTTCACAGTTTCATTCATTGCTATTTATCATTTCTGGCTCTATAATCTACGCACAGATGGGTCCGTCGAGTTTCCGTAGCAATACAGAAAGTAGGCTATATAAGTTAGATTGTTATAAATACACGACTTTGCGGTGTATACTGTCTTTGTTTATGTAAGGTCAATGTGTTTCTCATGTATACACACGTATGTGATATTGCTTTGGGGTTATTCAATCATATTTTATTGATATGGTTCATGTTCAGTTCATTGCTATTCACAAAGCAACTTGCACATGTAGAAGTACAAACATAAGGCTACAGATACATAAGTACTCATTTTATTCACATAGTATTATGTTTATTGTGACTGCTTATACAGTACATTAAGCCTCTGGTTCCCACTCAGCCCCTGCCTATATTATTAGTAATGACTATAGTATTCTTCATTGCTTGGTGTTCAGAACCTTATTAATTTGGTGTTCTAGAACTAAAGTACAATCTAATGAAGGGTTTCTGAAACATATTTCCATATGCCCCCCGTCCATAAAAAAAGAATTTAATGCAACTGTTAGAATTTTTTATATATTGCTATTTTATTGGTTTGTTTCTCTTCCTCTGGACTGGGCTTTCCCCAAAACGTTTGGAGGCCTACATGAAATATAAACTGTAAAAATCATCAAGTCATTTGTGAACATACTCACAATACTGTGATTGAATTTGACATGTAATTGTACTATTATTATTATTATTAAACCTCAGAGCATACTGTCAATATAATTTTAATTACAAAAGAGAACAATAAATGGGCCTAGAGAGAGGAGTTAGTTTTGCTTCCATCCAATCCTACACTTGGTTGTCCATAAGCCTGATTTACATAATTAGAAACAGTAGATTGTCATGAATCCTATATATCCCATCCCCTAGCATAGGTAATGTACAAACAAAAGACAAAGTGACTATAAAGTTACACACAGGCGTATAGTGGCTGGTGTCACATCCCACTCTGCAGTGTGATCCAGGACTCTTGTGTAGTAGAGTAGATGCCAAACGCTGGGTACACCACCTCCCTGAAATTCGCAATAAAAGTGTGGAGGTGCTCCTTGTGGCTCTTGACGGTATGGAATGCCAGCGTACCGCCAGCGTAGTCCAGTGCTATCTCAATTCTTACAAGATGATTGGTCGTTACTCCCAGTGTCACGCTGGACGACGCGTGGCACGCGGTCAACTTCCTGTTTTTCCACTGCAGTCGCCAGGAGACCGCGTTGTGTCCTAGACGACTGTGGTCACCGCGGCGAGGGATACTCTTGTAGCACAACCCCAAAGACCACATGCTGTTCTCCCCAACCTCCACCTCCCACACATGTTGCCCTGCAGAGAACCCTGCCGTGCATAGAACCTGAGGTACAGATGTAAAACGCTCCCCGTGGTCTCCATAAGGCTGTTTAGAGGTGCTGTACTTGACAGTGCGTAAGTCATTGGACAGCATTAGGTTGGGGTGGACAGTGGCAGGGTTAAATGTGAACTCCAATGGGTTGAGAATGATATTGAGGGACGCCATTAAAAGTTTAATTTCAGAGCAGAAATTCTGGATTCTGAGATTCTCTTGAAGCCTTCTGGTGTTGAGGGGGACTTTGGAGGGTACCTTTGTGTGAAGGATGCCCGAAATAATGTCTTTTATCTCAGGATCAATCTGTAGGAATCTGATATGAAGGAGACATTCTTGCTGTTGCATTACTTGTTTTAAAAGATGCACAAGGCAATAATGCAATTATATGACACACCGTTTATAGCATTGTTTTTCAAACCAAAGAGCTCTACGGGCAAGTCTGTCTGTCTGGTTAAGTGAAAATGCACAGCTATAAAAGTTCAAAGTAATTTTTTCATCAAGCTTTGAAAACTGACTACCTCAATCTAATTAAGTCAAAAACAATGTAAAAATCCGAAGCTATATATTGTTCAAAATACTACCAATTATGTAATTCTTTAGTCTGACATACATTTATTGAGGTAATCAGTATCCACCAAAAAGGTAACTGAATTAATTTGGTAGTATACAGTAGTAAAGTATAAAATGTATGTGTATGTACCTGTGAATGAAGAGGCATGTGTCACTCTCATTGAGGGCATTCGATGCTCTGTCCTGGATCACTAATAAATGTTGCTGTTGCTTTTCAAGTGTCGATAGAGCACTCTGCCAGCTCTGGTTACGCTGACCCCTCTCCTCCTCCAACAGTTCACCCAGATGCTTCCTAAATCTACGTACAAAACATAATTGCATTGTATTCTAGCAATTTTTTTAAAAATGATCGCTGAAAAATATAATGTAAAGGGACAGGATGGTTGAGTGTTTTATTGCTGCATTTGAAGCCAAACTACTTTGATTGTACTATAGCACGCCTATGGGTTGAACATCAAACATTTAACGTTTACGTCACTAACAGTCCCATAAGCTTGTGTTTTTTTGTTCATGGATGATACATAACATGAAAAGAAAGGAGAGCTGATGCCCTTGTGTACCAGTTTATCCAGATGCTGCTCTAAAACAATTGTCTTACATTGAAAGGGGAAGTATACCTGTCCACCAGAGCAGCCATGTTGTCCATGAGAGTGACAGCCTTGTTGACAATCTTGTCTTCAATGGTTGATTCAGAGTGCTGTTCCTCTCCTGCCTTCTTTACCAGATTATCCGTCATCTTCAACATGCCCGAAATCACCTGCACATGGGGAACCATCTTATCAATTCAACATTCAACACTTCTTTGAACTGCCTTGAAAATGTCCAAAATGCAGCTACCCGACGTAACTACAACAAACAAGAGATCACATACCAATGTTATCCTCTCTGCACAGGCTCCTTTAAAATGTGCAGTCCAAGTCAATATATTGCCTCCAACATTCAAAGCCTTGCATTCCCAAACTCTACAGTACATCACTGACCTTCTCCATCCATACACACCAAATCAAGCTCTTAGGTTATCTGAAAATAATCTACAAGCTGTCCAAGCTTGTGAAAATTGTGGAATTACTGTCCATAATTACGTTCCATAGAAGCCATCTAACAGTTAACTTTTTTTTTATTCAGGCTTTTGGTTGTCGTTTGCAAGTAGTTTTAAAGTAGTTATTTATTTATTTTATCCTCATTGTATGTTTTTTTATTTTAATACCTGTCACGCTGATATTTTTAAATGAAAGCACTTTGTAATATTGACCTGTGAAAAGTGTTATTTAAATAAACATTTTAATTAAATAACAAGGCACATTAAGTAAAGTTGTGTTGTGTTTGAGGGTAACGGTATCTTACAAAATACCTTTTAAGATATGAATTTCAATTTACAAAAGCTTTAAATATCAGAAAGGTTGTGGACTACATGTATTGATGTATATTCTTTGTTAGCTGCATGAAAACAAAAACCAAAAACACCTAATCAACCACCTTTTTCCATGGTTCCCGACAATGACAGTGATCTGACCGACAGTCATTGAACAGGTTTAGTCAGGTGAACATTTTTAACATTCTCATTTCTCACGTTTTGTGCCTTCGCACAAAATACAATCTTACAAACAAATATTTCCATACTGTTAGTATATTTATGCCATATTATGCATTATTTGAAAATAAGTAGCCTTTTGACTCTAAGTCTATTTGGATGTTATTAAACCTATGGGTCTCTAGACAGTGGCCAATGTTACACTGTAATAAAAATAATAATAAAGATTTAAGTTGTTGCCAACTCCGTTATGTTTCAATAAAAGTAAAGTTCCACATTTATTCTCCACACAACCAACAACCTAACAAAGCCAAAAAAGATTTAACACGATAAGATTAACCTTGTTGCGGTTCTCCAGGCCTGGCCTCATCTCCCCCTCTGCCGCCTCGAAGGTGAGAATTTCATGGTCCTGGTGAGACCCTTCCATGAAACACACAGCACATAGTAAAGCCCTGTCACTGGAACAATAGAACTCAAAGGGCCGTGCGTGGGCAACACAGACACTCATCCCCAGCGCTTTACGCGGCTCCACAAGGGAGTGGACCCTGAACAGCTCCTTCTCGTGGTGCTTTTGCAGGTGCCTTGAACACAGAGACACCTGACATATCAGACATGTCTTGACAGCCGGCGTGTCGCCATCTATGCACTGGTCACAGAAAACCACCGTGGTCTGCCTCGGCTCTGAGTCCGTTTGGTCATCCAGGGTGAGCGCTGTGGCTCGGTAGCTTTCGATGATCCCGTACAGTTTGAAGTTCTTCTGTAGCGTGTCGATTCCGTTGTACTCTTCCCGACACTCAGGGCAACGTGGCAGCGTTTTGGTATCGCCGTTCCCGCCATTGAAGTCGCACACCTTATCAATGCAAGCCAGACAGTAGTTGTGGCCGCAGGGAAGGACCACGGGATCGGAGTAAAGCTGAAGGCAGATAGGACAGGTCAGTTCCTGAGCAAGAAGCAGCTCTGGTTTGGAGTAAGACATTGCGGGTTGGGAAAGTGTTGATGTTGTCTCGTCTCGTCTTCTTTTAGATCGTTGACAGTCTCGGTTGGATTGTTTCACTTTCCTTCTCTAATCCCTTCTTTGCCAGGAACTACAATCACTTGTCTTACATGTGTATTGTCCTCACTCCCGGAGAGCTCATTCTCCAGAACGATTGGCTTGAACAAACCGTACAACCTGTTATTACAGGAGGCTACATAATGTAATGGTGTACGGTACACAAATAGGTCTAGTGCCTTTACTGCACACGTCTTGAAATGTGTTGAGCAGCATTCCATTCAGGCTACTTTTTTTGCAGCATATATGGGGGTGGAATTGGCTTTACAAATGTACTGTGGCTGATCATTATCAAGAAATATTCAGAACTCAAGTTAAAACGTTAATGGAAATCCTGTTACATTAGAGAAAAATAATAAATTGTGTATTTATGGTGTATATGTGAAACTAGGCTAGGTTTCATATAGTATGTGAAGTACATACATGTAATTATAATATTTATAAGGTAAACATAAGCCTGAAGCTAGGAAATGGGTGGCTATTTTGAGTATATTATACCCTTCATGGCAATGAAGGTAGTAATCATTTAAATAGTGTTCAACCCCTTTACAAATGTTACTAAAACAAAACAGTTTTTACTAGGCATGTAACAACTGTGAACCTTGCTAACACAGCCCTGCTCAAGCTGAAAATGTCAATAGAGGGCAGCAGATATGTATAAATAAAAAAGTTTAATAAACTAGCTCAACGGTAACTAGTAGTCTTATAATGAAAACAACAGAAATGTGAGCCTAATTTATTGATCCTTCAAATAATACAGTATATCTATATTAGTAAATATTAATTGAATTCTAAATGTACAGTATGTCTGGAGAACATTGTAATACACCTAATGGCAACAAAATGTCGTCTTCTGTTGCAGCTGTGTGCAGTTTACAGGCACGGTCGGTCTGTTTGTAATTTTGAAATGTTCAAAGCGTTCTACGAGACTCTGTTATTAGGTGTCTATATCACCTAATCCCTTCAATCTGCACAAACAAGGATCCATAGGCACTAGACATGTACTAAAAGAGTGTTGTTAATCAATACAAATGTGAAACAGATTCAGGTTTTACACAAGTGGGATGTAAAATCTGATACTCTGGCCATGAGCAAAGAAGCACAAAGCGTATCTAAAACATGCGCCACATAAAGCAGTAATGATCCAGCATGCCTTACTTTTCAAAGCAGACTTACAATTACAAACATCTATTAATCATGAGCATTTTTCTCAAACAAAGCAATGCTTTGAATAGTTTGACTGCAGGTGCACAACTGGTGAAATCTTACAGATGGGAAAAGCAAACAGTCTTTTGTGTTGCACGATGTGGCTGTATTTGGCGATACTGTAACTCTACTCATGTCCTTGGCTTTCACGAAGCCAAACCACACATCTTCTCTAAAGCATATCCATAAAGGGGAGCACCAAAATAATTCTGAGTGTAAAAATTCTTCTCTTTGTCCCTCCATGTTAGGTAACATTCAGTGGTGCAAGGATCTGTAGCCGTACGACATTTCATCTGGAGAAGAAGAAAACAGGTGTTCAAAGAGCTGAACCCATTAAATGCATGTCAATCTCAATGTGCTATCTAGTAACCATGGAAACCAGAAGCAGATACAACATTAACCTTAAAGTGACCGATGACAACATAGTTTCCTTACCTCAATATATGTTGGGACATATTACATTTTCTGCTTGGATGGTGAACTTAATGAGCTGAATCTATGTTTTCTAAATCACTTTGGCTAATTACATCCAATGGAATATTTAATCCCCAATGTCTGCAATGTGGATTTACATTAATATACAATGGCAAACAGTCAAAGGTTTTATCACTTTAATTACTTAAGATGTTTGAAACTATGTGTGCAATTAATTTATCTACTAGGCCAATAGGCTAATAACTACAATATACAGTAGTAGTATTAGAGGAACTAAGGCCCTCAAAAGTTGAGATACCTCCACCCAAGGTAGAGCAAAGCAAAACCATGTTTTTACTTTGATATGTCTATGTTATAAAATGGATGGTTGTATACAAATATTTTACTGCAAAATGTGTTTATTTGGATGATATTTGGATGCCACCCAAAACCAACATTTTTGATTCTACAAAAGGGCAGCATCTGCTTTATCACACGTATCTCTTGAAATAATGTTCAGAAACGTACCAGATTTGGACTGTATGCCCACAGGCAGTTGATGTATCCAGTGAAACAAGAAAGGCACCAATATCTCTGATTATTTTGAAAATACATACCGTGAACATACATTAAATATAGGCGGAAATTGAAAATATTATTTTAAAATCCAAAAGATATCAATGCAAATTCCTGGTATTAATAAAATAAGTACAACAATCACCAGGAAATGCAGTTTTCAAGTACTACAGACTATACTACACCCCGTGCCATCAACACTGCACAGTTAAACATACAATGGGGCACTATACTGGCATTATTGTGTTAAAAGAATGACACAAAATGTCTCTATTCAAAAAACAATATATATTTAAATCAAATATTTTGTTTTCTTGAAGATAAATTGCTGATACACTGTATGTCGGCAACATATCTGTTTTGGCAGATATTTTCGGCTCTGGCCTATAGACTGTACTGTTATCAGCACACAAAGACTCGGGACATAGTGGAGGACTTGTGTGTTTTACAGCACAAGTATTCAGTGGAGGCACAAAATAAAATAAAACATATTTTATTAATATGTAAACAATAAAACAATCTTGAATATTCGTTACTCAAAGTTAGTAAGCAGCATATGCTATGATTTTGAAAATGCATTAATCCTAAAAGCAGATGGGGAGAAAATAAACCAAACAGATTATATTTCAATAGTTACTCTGCAGAACAGTGACTCCCTGTGACCATTCTTTTACAACTGTCCACGCATGGTTTTCAAGAGTGTAGCGAATGCCTTCCACATTCAAGTGAACAGGGTTATATACTGTATTTGATTTGACAGTTTCATTAACAAATCATATTTTGATATATTGGTGCCTGCCATGGCAGAAACCGGATTCGGTGGATTCAGTTCCAGATTTGGTGGCACAAATCTAGACTCAAAACTAAAACAAGACAAACAGATTGATTGGACATAATATATTGTCTTTGGCAGAGGTCACTGAGGTGGTTAAAAAGGTCCTCAGTGGCAAGGCGCAAGGGGTGGATGAGATTCCCCCAGAGATGCTGAAAGCCTTGAATGTAATGGGACTGTCTTGGATGACACGTCAATACCACATCGAATAGTACCCTTAGAATGGTAGACTGGGGTGGTGGTCAACATCTTTAAGAAAGGTAACCTTAAGGTTTAAAATCATTGTGATTAATGCAGCAGAGTCATCAAACAACTCTCAAGCAGCCAAGAAATCTGGTGTCACTGAATG
>JAODUE010003440.1:0-11173 GCA_027564755.1 Amblyopsis hoosieri
CTAATTATAATATTACATGGCCAAAACATGTATCAAGCACCAGTATTCCTGGTCTAGGAGGAATACAAAGGAGTAATCGTCATTTTAAGGACCTGACGGCCGCCATTTTGAAAATGGGGCATTTCTTGGAGTCAAACTTTGGTAAACTTTTAGTATGTTTTTAAGTACATCTGATACTAATGTTAAACCACTGAGAAACCTTTTGTTAGAATTTTTTTGGGGTCAAGCCATATTTGCAGCTGACTATAAGGGCGCAAAGTGGGAACACAAGCGCCTTTGATAGTTTTCGACCGACGCAGTTTGTCATTTTGTCGTCCTGCACCCGTGGCTGTGCTGGTCTAAACATGAGGTGTGGTCTAGCTAATTGTTAAAGCGTTGCTTTCTTGAGGCAGCGGAAAGTGAACCTGGTCTAAAGTTGGTCAACGCGGTATGAAGATAGCATCGTCTATGGCGGGTGCACAGCGTGCGTGCATTCTGTTACACACACAGGGACTCTCAGCAGCACACAAACATACTACGGATGAAAAATGTAAAGAGTACAATGTGAAATTTTATTAGTTTGTTGCCTTCCTCAATATCTTTTTGGGATCTTGCTGGATTGTTGCTGTTGTAGATGGTCTGCTTGCATGCCTGTATAATAGCAATCTGCCAAGGTCCAAGCGTGCCTGGAAGGGAATGGGAGGTGACACTGCTTGGTATATTGTATGTTACTGTACACCCAAAACCCACCCATGAAAAATGACAGAGTAAGTACAACACTTGCGTACCATGTGCCTGGCGCAGCAATACATTTATCCACCATTAAACTAGCAAAAGTGGATCTGGACACGCCCTAAATGCAGTTTGCGCCTTGCGCTTTAGACTGTGTGCTTGGAACATTAAAATAAGGCCCCAAGTCTGAATGGGTGACTGATACAGCCCAAAAGTAGGCACTAGGTTATTACTGTATTCGGCATGTGTGGCCCAGTCCTGAAGTGAGCCGTGATGACTCTCCAACCAATAGACTCTGTCTGTACATTGTCCAGTCTACAGGGCAGGTGAGTGCAGGGTAAGCGTCCATCGCTGCTGTTAACAACCTGCCCTGGTCTTTTCCTCCGCTCCCTGCAGAGGGCGTGCAGCTGTTGTGTTTGATTGACAAGGCAGCGGATGCGTGCCGCTACCTGCAGACGTATGGGGAGTGGAACCGTGCTGCCTGGCTGGCCAAGGTAACAGCCGTGCGTGCGTGCGTGCGTGCGTGCGTGCGTGCGTGCGTGCGTGCGTGCGTGCGTGCGTGAACAACAGCTTTTAGGACACTACCATGACAAACAGTGTGATCGGTGATGTTCCATGAATTTCACACAGTGTAGCGTATGCAGTAGCATCAGGTGAAAGGCTGGATTTTTCTTAACGCATGCACCTTGACCTGGCTGTACCTAAAGTAAAGTTGTGGTTCATTGTATTGACAAATATTTGTACATGCTTAAATGTAGTAATTGTTTTCTATTAAGTTTTGTATTAAATATAAGCATTGTTAAGGCCTTCAGACAGAACGCGACATGCGCTGCTCTCGCCGCAGAGTTGAGGGCAGATTTCTTCAGACCCTTCATACAGGACAAGGCTGCGCTCACCGTGTCTCTAGGCAACGAAGTGGCTACACTACCGGAGTTTGTAGAAAAGACTCCCGCTAGCTACTGCCCTGCTAAACAACAAATATATATTTCTAGCCTTATAAAGCATACAAAAAATGAATCTTTTTCTCTTAGTTAAACCAATATTATGTTTGTTAATAATCTGGGATATGAATTCATATCTCTAATTCAAATGTAACAAACGGTGACCGTAACATGTCCCAGGTGCGTCTTAGCCCAGCAGAGAGCTCAGATGTGCTGAAGCGCTGGGCGGAGCACCTGTGCTCCGCCCAGGTCAACCAGAAGTCCAAGGCCATCCTGCTGCTCCTCTCCCTGGGCTGCTTCCACAAGGTGGGGGAGATGCTCCTCGGGTAAGCCCCCCCCTCTTTCCATGTCTTTCCTCATCTCTGTCGTTCTGCTGTCTACCACTGCTTCTTAACTGTGTGTTCCCTGACAAGCGTAGGGATTCATTCAGCATGCCTGTGCTTCATCCCCCTCATCCATATGGATCACATGTAAATGCACAAGCAGCGATAGGCCTGCACACTAATGCTCCCCTGTTTGTGTGCTGTCTTATGTCATATGTTAGTCGATCTGTAGGTTATTTTGTATTTCTACATATTGGAGGCAGGGAAATAACAGGTCGATGAGTACATACTAATGGAACGTTATCACATTAATCTGAATCCCAACAGGCATCTGAAAATAATATGGAACAAATACAGACATAAGTTGTAAATAGCACACTTCTTCAAGTACTAACATTGATAACGTTTCTGTCGCTTTATTACATCACTGGTAAATTCATACATTTTATGCAGCCTCATTGTTGGATGTTTGTGCATTAAGCTCTCTTGCTCACCTTTTTAGTGTTGATCTTTTTTGTTAACCCTCCCTTCATAGACACAAAAGATGAAGTCTTTACCTCTGCGAGTTTGAGTGCAGTGAAAAGCACGTCACGAGCGTTCCCACCCTGACTTTTTCTTCTCAGTATTGATCTGCTCTTGATGTGTGCTGTGTCTATGTGCTGTACCCGTCCTCCATTTTGACAGGTGCTTTGTTTCCTAAGAGACGTTTAAGTGGGGATGAAGCCACGTTGTGATAGCTGACTCCTTCCCCTCTCTCCCCCCCCTCCCCATGCAGCATGAGGTATTTTGACCGCGCTGCGCTCTTCATTGAAGCCTGTCTGAAGTACGGGGTGATGGAGGCCAACGACTCCTCCAATATCCTTTAAGAACACAATTACTGAGTCCCAAGGTCACAGAACCTTCACCAACCTCTACTATAGTTCTGCCTGATCCAAACACAGAGCCTCCCTAAGGAGCACATTACACTGCTATTGTAGCGCCCTCATATCAAAGTGCATGAAAAACAACCATCAGAGCATGTAACTAAAATGGGTATTGCATATTGTACTGTTTAAAATAGGACGAGAAGAGTAAATGCAAGTCCCCATAACACACAGGCACTGGATAAGAAAATGTTCCAGGCGTTTGAATCCATAACAATGGCAATGCGCCATTTTCAGATTCCCTCATCCGAGTGACTTGATGGTGGCAAAATCAGGCATTATACGTACAGTAGATACAGTCTGTAACTCTCCTACACAGAACAGGAGTTCTAAAATAAGTGAAGTCTTATACGCTACCTCCTACCTACCTTAAAAATGACAGCGTATGCTCATAACAGTGCCTTCATTAGCTTCAGCAGCCCGCCGTGCACTGTGACTCCGCCAGTTGTCCTTGACGCGCCGGTGCACATAAGCTGATCGGGGCGGCGTTCGTGGACTACGCCCGCCTCCTGCGCTCCCTGGGCATGCAGGAGGGAGCCGCCCTGTGGGCTTCCAGGGCAGGCAGCGCCGGGGAGCAGCTGATGGAGGAGCTGTTCCAGGGAGAGGGGGGCGGCCCAGAGGAGAACGTGGAGCCGGGCCTGGACAAGACAGAGTGAAGACACGCGTCTTCATGAGCGCATTCCCCATTGGGTGTAATAGAGCAGATTGGTGGCAGACTGTCACGCTGTCAGTCTGCCACTGGAGGTGTTGTGACTGTAGTTAAATGTTTTATGATGGTTAATATGAGCTCTGTGTGTGTGTGTGTGTGTGTGTGTGCACGCAGGGGTAGGTGAATAAACATTTCCAGTTAATATTGTGGCCAAAATGAAGAATGATATTAAATACAGAAGTAAGGTGTCCACCTGGGCCACTGGCTGTGTTGTTGGCGGCCAACACAATGTCATCATTGTGTTGCCACGGGCGCCATGCATCAGTCAATGTCTGCTCCTGTGTGTCTACTATGTGTGTGTGGGGGCACATTTCCCTCTGTAAACCCTGTCATGTGACTTTCCTGCATTCAGGTGTTTGTTGTGTCTTTAATTCTTCACTGTTTCGAATGGTCCTCTGTTTATAAGATAGCATCTTGACCAGCCTGTTCCAAAAGATACATGTTTGTGCACTTTCAGTTGAACCAAATTAAGTTTTTGGTGGGTGCAATCCTTGTTCCAGAGGCACAGTAAAGAAGAGTACAGCAGATATGATATTATCTTCCCATGTGAAACTATAAACTGTTTGTTTTATATCGACAAACATGCAGTAATGATGTACATTTACAGATTGTGTGAATATGAGCTGTGGTGTGTGTGTTTTCTAGTCTGTACTGTATGTACAGTATCTTAAGGATGTTCTCTGGTGTGTCGCCATGTACTGTAACTGAAGAACATTTCCATTCTCACCAGTACAAGCCGCAAGCTGGTTGGTTAGGCGTTCTTTTACCTTATCCGAATTGACATGAAATGATTCACCAGTGGTGGGGCAAAATAGTCAGTTGTGTCTCTCTAAACACAACAGGTATTTTGTGCACGGTAATTGTTTATATTTTGACATGATGTTCGTTCTGACAGCCTAAAACATGTTGGGGACCATTGGTTGTTTGTCTCCAAATCTGGTGACCCCAGGTGCTGACGCTATAGCAACCCAGGCCCAGGTTTGATGGTAGTCCCTGTACTGTGCATCCAAATAATGTTGCTAGCAACAGTGCTGTATTTGTAGAGCTGCTATGGTGGTGATGCATATACTGTAGCTGATACTACTCACATTATTGTCAGTGCTGCTTTGCTGGCCAGATGAGCTCTACAGAACAATGTCATTCATGTAGAAAACACATTCCTTTCAATATTGTGAGAACTAACGGTTGTAATCGTTAAAAAAAAGTTTTGCCTGTTTCAATGTCGCTCTTTGTTTACACTCACCTTAATGCTTAAAGCTTTATAAATATTAAAATATAAAACATAAAATGTATGTATATATGGAAAGCAATAAAATCATGAATCAAATATGCGCTGCCATTGTGTTTGTACTATATTTACTGTACGGCACTCTTGTATGTATCTTGCATAAGGTGTCTCATGCTTTTCAGAGGAGTGGTCTAAAAAGAGCTTTGCTTTTAGACCGTCTTTATTCAGATTGTTTTCTGGAGCTGTATTTATTTGAACTGCAATTAATTTTTCACACTGACAGGTAAATTAGTTCCTGCATTCTCTTCCTCTACAAAGAATGACCTCTCTCCTGCATGGTGGAGCAGCCAATGGCTTGACTCAGCCACTGTCCAGGTCCAAGGGTTTCCTTCTTCGTTTCCTTCAAACATATTCATTGGCACACATTCAATTAGTTTCTCTTGCCCATACAAAGCAGGGAAAACTGCTTCAAACCCAAGGCCACACAAATAGCTTGATTCTCTCCTGCCTTAATGGTTTCATGAATGAGAGTAGAAGTAGCGGCCAGGCCATCAGTATGCAAGGGCTGACACTATTCTCAAATGTTTATAGAAGCCTTCTATTAGCCAACAGGTTTCTGTTTACATCCTCGTGTCCAGCTCCTTCACTGAGTAGCTTTTATCACATTTACACATTTACTCTTACCCAAGCTAATGTGCTAAAGCACGTTCAGCTTTGTTTTGTTCATTTTTTGCTCTGCTCTCCTTTATCCTCTCCTCCAAGAGGGGGATAGTCAGGAAGGAAGTTCAGTAACTAAAATACGAGTTTTGCAGTTGGAATTCACATTACATATTCCTCAATGGTTTAATGTAAAAGGGGTCTGAAGTACTGTAAAATGCTCTTAAAGGGTTTGTTCTTTTAAAAGGTTTTGCGATAGTACACATCTATTTGTAGCTGTCTATGGCAAGTAGAGACAGTTATATAGGCTCTGTGTGGTAAAGAGCCTGTATAGTGTCTTAACCAGTTCCCAAGAACACACTCTCCTATGGTGCTGACAGATAGCTTTATCATGGATGGACAGGTCCAAGCTTGCCCCTCTCTCTCTCTCTCTCTCTCTCTCTCCTCTCTCACACACACACACTGTTATTTTAATGTTATGTTATTCTGATGTGTTTATTTATGCATGTCCACTCCATTCCTCTTTTTTACGTTTGGCGTTTAAGGGAAAATAAATATTTGTGACCCACTATATCCCAATATACCCCCCCCCCCCCCCCCCATGTCTATTGGATTCATAATCAATAGAGCAAAATATGACGGATGTGTTTATGCTCCCCCATTTGTCGAAATCCATGCGTTGTGTTTTGAAGCATGCTGTCATGTTTAACCCATAAGCATCACTCCTGTGATTCCAACATGGTGTCTCCACAGGGAGGCTGGTCCACACGTGTAAAGGGCACTTTCATTTCTCACGCATCATTTGTCTCACCCCTGCCTCACCTCTCATCGACAACATCTGGCTGTATCATGTGACATGGCAGGAAACCAGGGCCCACGGGCCAGATCCCATCTGATACCCCAGCATGCGGGCGTCCGATTGACTGGACTCGATATCCGTCGCTCTGAGTTTGTGCCATCATTGGTCAGTGTTCTGCGTCTCGGGTATTTTGGGAACGGTGGTTGGCTGTCTACCCATGTGGGGCGCTGCTGTTTACATTGAAGGTATTCAGGCCTGCAGCTTTATCTGATTTTTCCATTGAGATGAACGTCAGGTTGCCTAGCACACCGTGAGCTCGCCCCACCACAGACACATGCTGTTCAGCCCCCAGAGGAAGGCAGCATAGGGGTCCCTGGAACATTACAGTGCGATGACATGCTGTCATTGTGTCTCACTCTAATGACTTGCAGACAGGATCGTCTTATAAAGCGCTTGTGCTGTTTCTAAGGCAGTTCTTTGTGGCTTCCACACCTGCATGTTGTGGCAGGGCTGCTGTCTAAATGCCACATGGATATATAGTGTGCACTGTGTCAAGAGTCAACTCCTGTATGCAGCCTCCTGTGTCTACACAGGCCTTTACATGCTATACGCTGCTAATCCCCAGGGAAACACCGCTGTATGTGTGTAGACATGATTCTGTGGGCCACTGGAGCCGGCTGACAGGTTTAACATGCCTTCAGACATGGGATCATGTGCCCACTGCACTGAGCTGACCAATCCACCGGGGGAAATTTCCAGGCAGGGAATTACTTTACACCTCGGATGCTACTAATGCCCGGCATAATAGGAATACTTGCTGCTGTGTCAACAACTCACGGCTGGAAGATCTCCATCCAAACTGTTCTCTATAGAGCTAGACAAGAGATAGACAAGCTGTGGTTGTGCGTGTGTGAACAACAAATTGACACCACAGGATCCCATTAAGGATGGTGAGGTTTATTATTAGCAAGCAGGCAATGAGGTAGCGAGAGAGGTAGACTAGGGAGGGCTAATATCAACAGTTAAATGGAACTCGTGTACAATGAGAATAAAGCGCAATTTAAAGGGAACCGGATCAAAGCAATAGATAGTAAACAGATGCATTGTGGTCCCTCATGTGTTGCTTGGTTACATTTCTACCAATACTCCTGTATCCATCACTTTCATACGTATCTGACGCACAGGATCTATATTAATCCAGTGGATACCCCATTTGCCTGGGGGATGTCTACTAGCCACTGTCCTCTGGGAGATTATAACACACAATATATGATTGTTATGAAGGAAATTACTTGTTAGGGTAATGCAATAGGCTTCACAGTGAGGCCTTGGGCTGGGAAACACATGGGCTATTCCCATCCAATAGTGTAAGGTGCAGGCCAGGGGAGTAGGCATGCTGCCTGTATTGTTGGATGGTTGTTACTGTAAATATGTGTCTGTGTTTGCATACAGGCTACAGTGTACCGATCACTGTGTGTGTGTGTGTGTGTGTGTATGCTGGGGTGGGATCTGGCCTCTTTCCTGTGCCTATCCTGCAGTGCATGCGGCGGTCTTTAGGGGAGCCTCGTGTTTTTGTTTCTAGTCAAGCGAGGTATGCGTGTTTCCTCTCTGCAGCAGACGAGACACACGGGGGCTGAGTGAGCGAGTGAGTGTGTGTGTGTGTGTGTGTGTGTGTGTGTGCGTGTGTGCGTGCGTGTCTGGGGGCGGTGGGGGGGGGGCAGTTGCTGGAGTCTCATAAGCGGTAGTGTGTTCCGCTGCAGCCGAGCACAGAGCCTCTCTCCCGGGTATACGCACGTGCTTCTCTGCCGGAGAGAACCGGCTGCTCCGGGGTCGGCTATTCCCCCGTGGTTAGGCAAAAGAAAACATCCTCTACTAGTTTGAGACGACCATCCGTCACAACCAAACACAAATATGACAATATGAATATTGACGGGGCCATTATTGTCTGTTTATTCAATATAGATCCACTAGAGGGCAGCACAGGTTAGCTTTTTGCGCAAGAAGTTTAACGTGAAATGTAGTCAACTAATAAATCATCTTGTGTGTGAGTCTATGGTCAAAAACAGCAAATCTAACTAATGTACAGTTTTTGGTAATAATGTTGTGTTTCTATCCAATTAATTAAGTCACAAAGACAACTGCCTCTAGTACTGTGACAACAGGCTTGCAAACCTTTGTATAATACAAATAAAAGGACACATTCTACTCTATGTGCTGCGTTTTGTCCGTGTGCTGGGTCGGGGAGAAATCTACACAGACTGCTGCTCCGTGTCATAACAGCCTGCGTTCATGCCCGTCGGCGCCACGTTCCCGCTATCACCGAGACAATCTGTCACCAGCACTGCCGCACAGCGCCTAATCTGGTAATCACTGTTACACAGCTCGCATAGACCTCCATGCGCAAACGCCTACACCTACACTTAGGCCTACATGCATTCATTTAGCATCAGGGAGTGCAGAGGAAGCGTTTATGATAAATATTTAGCCGTTGTTAGCGATGCTGCATGGACTATGGCCAGGAGAGCTAGTGCTGTTTGAAGCTGCACAGCTGGGTGATCGCTGTATTATTAGTTCAGAGTCAGACCAGTGGGCTATGCCTAATAGAGAGAAGAAGGATGACTCACACCCATTCACAAACATATTCATTCATACTACACCACATACAGAGAGATGCTAGGTGCTGACAGTGTCTTGTTTAAGTTAAGTTATGCAATCCCTCTGACCAGGCCTAGACGAGGCACTCCTTAAGCAGGTAGGCCTACTGTACGGTACACTAGCCTTGTGTGTGTGTGTGTGTGTGTGTGTGTGTGTGTGCGCACGTGCGCGTACGTGCGCGGTAAAACTCTTTGTTGTGATGTGGCCAGGCTCATGAAAGGGGGAACAAAGGGTATACATTTTCCTTTCCCTAAGCTGCAAGGGCAGCCAGAGAGAGAGAGAGAGAGATGGATCTTCTCCAAATGCCACCTGTGTGTGCACTAATGCCTGCTTTGTTCGCTAGGCTAATTCTATTATGTAATAGAGGATCAATCTCAGCCTTCCTTTCCCTACTTGCTATAGCAGCATTCCAAGTCTGCCTCCCTTCTCCTGTCTCTGACACAGAGCTCCTGGCACAACAGTGCAACAGTTAAATGGCCCCAAGAGGCCTCTAGGAGATTAGTCGCTTTGCATAATATATACATTAAAGATAAAGCATTTCCCCCTAGTTTTTATCTCTGTTTTCAGGCCTCAGCTTTTTCTATTCCAGATGTTTTCTGGGTCAAGTAGGTTCCATTTGTTATGGCAGCTTTGACAAATTCCTCAAATTGGGCTAATTATCAATACACTGACTACACAACAGTATGTTGATGTACTGATGTTATTTCTAAGTAATAATAGGCCTAAAATCTCAACGGATTTGAATTGAAATCAATTGTCATCATTGCTGCCAAACCACTAGTAGCATACAGGCTAAGGTACCAGACTGTCATGGCCCCTCCGCCAGGATTTTTCAGTCTCTCTCTGGCCACGTGCCAGAGCGCTCCCATGCACCCCCTATGGAGCCAGGCCTGGGAACAAATACAGCACCCAGTCCCGTACAGCGTCTGGCTTTCTGCCTTATTAGATGCTATGAATGTCACTGAGGGACATATGTAAGGAAAGCATGACAACTGGCAAACGGCGCCGTGATAAATCTGAAATAATGAAACGGAGCTCTAAGTGGAACCAGGAGGCCTTCAGTGACCCACAGTGGGGGTAACCCGATGCTACAGGCAGGGCCGCTAGTAAAGCCCAGCTGGACCCGTCACCCGTGTGCCTAAACCCCAATGCAAATATGAGGCTCACTGGGTCACATTCCTGGGCTTTAGGGGGCACCAGGGAGATGATAGGCTAGGACCGGGCTGCTGGGAACACACCATGTTGCTATAGTAAGGGAATGCTCCTAAGGTTGCCGTGGCTCTAGCCACGTAAGCTCTTCACTGTTATAAGCTTCCATTAAGACGTGTGGTCTTAATGAGCATGGTGGCATGTGTGTGTTTGTGTGTGTGTGTGTGTAGGTGTGTGTGCCGCGCGCACATCATAGTGTGTGAATGTATGTGCGAGCCTGCATATGTGACAAGAGTCCTGCGTGCGTGTACATGTGTTCGTGACTGCCTGCATGTGTGCATGCGTGCATGTGTGTGTGTACGTGCAGCTTCAGGCACAGACAATGAGCAGCTCTGTGACAGCACAGCAGCTAATAAAGTATGTAGGTGAGAGAGGAGGCTTTAGAGATTGCAGCTCTGCTTCCAGTTATCATCATGGGCTGTCACCAGGCTGAATTAGTTGTATGCCACGGCCAATAAACAGCACTGTCCTCAGAACCAAGGTGTAGGAGACACACAGCTCCAGTTTCAGACGTTTTTTCCCATCCGTTTTCATCGTCAATTAATTGCTAGATCAGGCAGATTAGTTGAGTGTATTTTGGAAACTTTGAGCATTGATTGTCTGGGGCAGAGCTCTTTACAGCAGACGACCTTCTCTGCATGCGCGTGTGTTCTGTACGTTTGTGTGTGGGATCGAAGGAGTGACCGTTTCTAGGCCCTTTTCCATTGTACAGCCACTGTGTGGACAGACCTTCCAAGTCAAATGACTCGATGTCATGTGCCTGTGCCGATAACCTTGCTGCATCACCCCGACTGTGGGATCAGGACAGAGAGGCTTCTGGGTATCGACCCACCCAGTCATGTAACCCAGATTAGCCTGGTAGGATAGTAGGAGGGGAAGGGCAAACGTGAGTAAGAGAGTATGAATTGAGTGATGAAGAAGGCAAGTGAGGAGACCATAACCACTAGAGAGAGAGAGAGAGAGAGAGAGAGAGAGAGAGAGAGAGAGAGAGAGAGAGAGAGAGAGAGAGAGAGAGAGA
>JAODUE010003441.1:0-11173 GCA_027564755.1 Amblyopsis hoosieri
GTAGAGGCAGAGCTTGCCCACAAACAAACCACCCACACACACACACACACACACACACACACACACACACACACACACACACACACCACGGCTCATCTTCCTCGCCATCCCACAAGGGTGCTCTTCATTTCTTTCATTTCATGATCTTGCTCCTCCATAGGCTTTCATTCTGCTGCCCTAGTATAGTACATTTCCTTCCTCTCATCTGACCCCTCTCCTCTCATTTCCACCCGAACAGCGAATGTGTCATTTTGTTGTTTTGTGAATGGATGGACTTGGTGGTAGAAGCTAGTACTGGTTGATTTTCTTAGCCACCGGGAGGCAGTGTAACACATGCATGCCCTTTGTTCAATCACGTGCTTTCAAGTTGAAACAAAGCACAATGATGTACAGCTTGTTTTATGATGATCAGGTTTGATGAACATGTTTGCAGTACTGGAGAAAACACACGGCACAAAACTTATTTAAAAACTATTGAATTGTGTAATCTACATCGTACCCCATTTAAAAAAAACTGTTCAAATATTTTTTTAATATTTCGGTTTACTATATGGGGTATAAACACTAATGTGCAGTACTTAGTTATTCATATGGATATTAATGTCTATTGTGAGTGGATATTGCCCCATCACAACGCATTATTAGATGTAGGTAAGCATGGCGGGTGCATAGTTCTGTATAAGCAGTTCTCTGGAGCCTTTTTGGCACAAGGCTACCTTGTGTTTGGGTGTGTGTTTTCCCTTCTTCCTTGGCGTAAGTGCTTATCTTCTGTGTCTAGAGAGAGAGAGAGAGAGAGAGAGAGAGAGAGATGTAAGAGCGGAGAACACAAGAGAAAGAGAGCGTGCACGAGAGGGAAGAAGATGGATGAGGTTGAGTTTGGTGAGGGAGATGGATGGAGGGATGGAGGAGAGTGGGCGTCGGAGGTCTTTTCAGCCGAGGGTTGGAGGAAACGCAACAATACTTTTTTTTTTTTCCTTTTTCTTTTTGCTAGCGTCATGACGGGCTCTCTATCGGGACTGACCTTTTACAGCCTCACCCGGAAACCAATCAGAGTTTCATCTCGCCTCATCTTAAGTCGCTCCCGCCACGTGTTGGTTTCATTTAGTTTTGCCGCTAAATTGAGGAGACGCCGATGGATTCCTTCTTCCTGCGCACCGCTCACCTCGCCTCGCCTCTCTCGCCCCCTTTTGTCATGGCGACGCTGTCATTTGTGGTTGTGTGAACGTCACGTCGATGATGCGGTCGATCCGCCCAAACCTGATTAACCGTGCCCGTGGTGTGATGAACGACCTTTGAATGTTGACGAGAATAAGCTCTAATAGCTCAGGCCGTTCTTTTCTGCATATTTGTGACAGATTACAGAGCTGCTGTTATATTTTCTGACCCTGTGTGTGTGTGTGTGTGAGGACATTTGGCTCTTGTTCCCATGGCAGGTAGCCTGGCTCCGCCCGAGTATTGCTCTCAGTTGAATTAGTTTTTGCTGAGATTACTGTTTGGAAACACTGTTTGCATTAGCGTTTTCACAGCCGCCCTGCTGGCGGTCCAATCGGGGTTAGTGATATGTCAAGCGTGTTTGAAAATGGTGGTAGAGCTAGATGAGGCGATTAGAACAGTTTATAGCAATGCTGATTGGTTACACGCTGTCCAATCGTTTTAATATTAACCAGGTCTACGCCCAGTAGGAGGAGCTGTCAACACTTTCCAATGGCGCGTGGCCAGACAATATCCACGGTGAATACTGGGACTGGTTCTCTGTAGACCAGGCTACAAGGCAGGAACATAATCACAATAAACATAACAAGGTTGGTCACAGCAGTGGCCATAAAAACACAACGCAGCGGAGAGCTGCTCTGTCTAGGATGTGTTGTAAGGCCCCGATCACAGACGCATTGCTAGCAAAAACCATTGTTTTCCTTTTGTATGGTATTTTTATTTATGTTTCACAGCTAAATGCCATTACCCACTGAACGCGTGGATGCACGTCAAGAGTTGCCAGTGTTTTACAATGTTTTTTTTTTAAACAGGGCAACACCCACTGGCAATGTCTGACATGCATCGATTTCAAGGTTTAGAACACTTGCGTGTCAAGCCATAAACATGTACTGAATATCTGCAGGTTTTTAGGCACCTCCTTGATTTTGTCTTTACGTTTCAAACAATATTAAAAGTTTTTTCCGTGACGCGCCTCAGAAACCGATATAAGTGGCCATTGGCCTTCAGAGTTGAGTCCCATGGTTTGAGTCCATTACGAAGTTATGTTTGTTTCGTCATTCATTGAGAAAGGTAATGCATTTTTTTGTTATAGACTAGAAGCAAAATTAAAATGATTTTTAAATTAAGAGTTGACATGGCCTCTGCGTGTGCGTGAGAGTGTGTGTGTGTGTGTGTGTGTGTGTGTGTGTGTGTGTGTGTTAGGGTGGAAGAGTAAGGCTTGCTCAGAAGCTCAGCCAACTGTATTGAGGCCTCTACTAACAGTTATCTCAGAAACGCTCCTGTTTGTTCCAGATGCAGCCTTGTTAAAGTAGCATTTGTCTGCTCCCTGCTAAATGTCTGGCCTTGTGCTGCCATTCTACCATCTGCATATGTGGACAGAATTCTTGTGAGTGCTCTAATTGGCTACTGACCATATGCCAATTTTTTTGGGGGTATATACGATCATTTCCTTGGCCATAGCTCAGAATAATGTGGATGCAGGAGGGCATTTTGGGTGGTTTAAAATGAAAAAAAGAAAACGCATAAATGAAATACGACATTAGTTTGCATATAATCATTGGCAGTTGCCTGTTAAAGGTCATCCACTAAGCAGATGCTCCACCAATTGCCTGAATCACGAATACATTATATTTAACATTTCATTTATTATAAATATTTACAAAAGAAAAATGAAGGTAAATCATTTTCATGAGCTTCATAGCATTGCTATCAGTCAATAACATCATAGTACATGCATTAATGTGTTTTTTATGTACATTTTAGAATGCTTGTAAATGCATGCAAGTCTAAACAAAACAAAAATTTGACTTAATACCATCTTTTCTATTTATTGGTGGAGGAGCATTTTCACCATGTTACATACTCTTCTTGTATATATTTTACACATGAAATACATATTAAATATTAAATATAAGTGTCAGTTCATGTAGAAGCATAAACAAGTTAATGAATGAGGTTTATAAGTGTTCTCAAATGTCTTCGAGATATCTAAGAACATCAGCAGAAAATGTTTAACTTTAACCTCGGTAAAGGCAAATCGGAACGATCACTGTGTAACATTTTCGCTATAGGTCATGGACCTTTTGTATTAATGACGTATCTTTTCTTTAGAGATGTGCTCCGCAATTGCTGGCAGCGCCATAAGTTTCATGTTTGACAACTCTGCACCTACAAAATGTGAAGAAACGCACACACACGCGCGTGCACACACACACACACACACACACACACACACAGTCCACTCGGGCTCGCCTCCCAGGCAACAACGCTCTCCATGAGAGGATGTCAGCCAACGGGAGAACAGGAGGATCAGGGGAGGGAGTAGAAGGCAGAACAGACATGAAGGAGTGATGGGGGGGGTGAGATATAGTGCTTCGGGGGAAGGACAAATCGATACACCCGCACACACGCCCACGCAGCAGCCAGGCAACGGCGCTAGTTTGTCTATCCTCCTCTGCTCCGTGACCCTTGTAGCCTTCTAACACATTGTGCAAAGGATTGTTGTTTTTCTACAAAGCGCGATGGCTGAAAACTGTGGAGACTTTAAATTACTGCTTTCGTTGGCTTTCTGACCTTTACATGGTTGTTTCAGAGCCTGCTAGCTAAATTTGCACCATCCCCATTTCCGGACGGGTTATTTTCGCCGTACTTTATTTTTCTTATTGCCATGTTGGGTTTATAAAATGTGTTTTATGTTTTTGGGAATGAATAAATTTACACTTTATAATTATTACATGAACTGGCAGTCTTATTTATCCATTTGTTTCTTTAGTTGTACCATATCTTACTATATTATGCTCCCAGTACAGCTTTTTATTTACTGTTTTCAGTTCAAAACAAATCAACAGGGTTTAGAGGTTCATGCTGCTATCTACTGTATCTGCTGAGGTTAGTGATGCTACCTAGCAGAGATCATCTTGATTTTTATAAGCAAGCATTTGACTATGGCTAGTCTGCAACACTTCTTCAGCTTCACATTCCCGATAAGGTATGGGGGGGGGGTGCTGTTTGGGAAAACTATAGTGATTCAGGGCTATACGAATAAACAGAACTTGACTTGATGGTTTTTCCCCACTGAGTCCAGTGTGTGTGCCAAGTGTGTCTAGTCTGAACGCCGCCATTCTACCCAGTGAAGAGATTACAGCCCAACTGTCACTGTGCCACTACACCACTGTGTGTCATTTCTGCAAGCAACTGGCAAACTTTCAACAGGCACGGCAATTCATGATGAATCATGATTTGTGGTAAAAAAATCGACAGATACTGCAGCTCCATAATATAACCCCAATAGAGCAAAGAAACATTAGTTAGATTATTGCATGTTTATGTGTTTGGTGCTGCACAGAGCACATTACTAAATTACTCCTGATGCATCACTCGTCCATTTGCTCGCCACACAGCCCAAAAGCGGCCATATTTGGGATTTTATATATATCACATAATTCGGCTGAAGTGCTTCTAACTGTAAAATCAAAGTGAGAGTAGTTGGGATTTTAAAATCCCAACTACCCTTCACATTATGTACTGTACAGCATGTGGTGTTCCTTCAGTGCACGTCAGCCAGAGCCATATTGCCTCTACACCGCTGCTCAATGACTCTTAGAAAATTCCTGTAAAGTGAATCTAGGCCAGAGCTTTCTAGAATGATGCCCTCATCAGAAAAGTCACAGCAGTGCAGCAACCAACAGACAGTTGAATGAATGGCCGTGGTTGTTTGCCACCACAGCTAGGTAAACTCTAAAGAACGCCATTGCTCCCACAATCGTTCCTGTTTTTCTCTTTCAAACCTACATCAAGCTATTATTTACAGACATCCACTCATGCGTTCAGGCTACATGAGACAATGCCTGTCGAAGGCGGTCGTCAAAGGAGCTAATGGCACGGGAAAGTGGGCCTCTGCTTGTCTGTTTTCTTTGCCCATAAACCTTGTTTGTTTTCATCGGTACGCCGTTAGAATGAATCTCTTTGATGCGGCAAGGGTATACCATAGCTCCCCTCTGCTTTGCATAGAACTACATCAGAAGAAGCACTCTGTCTGCCAACACAATCAGATCCAGGTACAGAACGCGGCCACGTTAACGAGGGAATGCATGCACAAATACAACAAGGTGGTGCTTGGGCCTCAGCACTACATGACTCACCCCGGCCCTGGTACACTCGTCATCCTACAGTGTTGGGGACGTCATTCCTTTGTCGGACCTTTTCAGGGGGATATTTATAGAAGAAAATTGTACTGTACACACTAGGAGGGAGAAGGTGCTTTAAAAGGGGGTACATTGTGGAAAATGGTGGGCTATGTTTTGAGTTTGCTTATGATTGGTGACCGGAGTTGAGTTATTCTCTAAAGCCAATGCATATGACACAGCGTAGACAAATTACACACAAAGCATAAATGAGCGTAAACAAAAGCAGAGAAAAAAAAACATGTTCTTTCCTTATGTTGTTCACCCAAATTTCCACTTCCTCCCCGCACCACTTCTGATAATTTTCACTTTATTTGCTTGACTACCCCAACCCCATCCCGTTTTGACGCCATATTGCACGTCTTAATTAGGCGGCGGCTTTTTATTTAATTTTATTTGTCGGCAAGGTGGGGGTTGGGGTACCTTAATAGAGCGGCTGGATTGATGAGAGAAGAGCTTGTTAATTAAGCAACAAGGTCAGAGCCTTTGTTTTACCTCCACAGCTTAGTTGCAGCCCTGATTGTGATTCCAAGGCCTCCATTTGAATTCATGCAGCATGCCAACTGAAGTGCGATAACTGTCTGTGTGTCTGCACACGCGCCCGTTTTGTGTGTGTGTACTGTGTGTGTGTGTGTGTGTGTGTGTGTGTGTGTGTGTGTGTGTGTGTGTGTGTGTGTGTAGTGTGTGTGTGTGTGTGCTGGCCATGTCCATGTGAGTGAAGGGACCCTGCTTCCTGGGCTTGACTTTGATAAATGATACGGTCTCTCTCTCTCTCTGTATCTCTCTCTCTATCAGTCTCTCTCTCTCTCTCTCTCTCTCTCACTCTCTCTCACTTTCTCTCTCTCTCTCTCTCTCTGTATATCTCTCTCTCACACACTCAGACAGACACACACCCACACACACACTCAGACAGAATAACACACACACACACACAGGCACAGGGGCAGTATTCCTTCTTCTTCTCATCAGCATTCAGCCCTCCTAGCCGACCAGCTCAGTCAATCACGTGAGCTTCTGATTGTCTCTCTGTATTTACGTGCGTGTGTGTGTGTGTGTGTGTGTGTGTGTGTGTGTGTGTATGTGTTTGTGTGTTTGGCTTAACCTAAATATTTTGGAAAGTTGTCAAATATTACTATATAACCTAGTGGTGGTAAAAAATGGAAACTGTCATCCTACCAGCTTCTCAATATTTGTACTCACTGTAAACCCTAGCTTATGAATATTTGTACTCACTGTAAACCCTACTAGCTTATGAATATTTGTACTCACTGTAAACCCTACCTGCTTCTGAATATTTGTACTCACTGTAAACCCTACCTGCTTCGAAATGTGACCTGTTTCTAATAATAATTGTACTTACAACAACTAATACATGCTTTGAAAAACTCATTATGAATTAGTTTGGATGAAAGTGTATACTGTTATAAATTATTAAGTCAGAAGTCTTCAGACCTTAGGGGTCCTAGTAGGGCCCCCTATAATTATTGCTTATGACGCCTGGCCAACAATAATGTAGAGAGGCCATATTACCATGTATAAAGGTATTTTGTAATGTGTTTTGTAATGTAAGTATACTATTCTAAGCCATTAATGTGTATTTTCTCACATATTTAAAAGGTTAAACCCCTACATAGGTTAAAAAACCCAGTTAAAGATCTATGGATTAAACTGTAAATTGACAGCAGAGAAGAAAACTATTTGTTGGCAGGGTATTTTCTGTGTCTGCATGAACTATACCGGTATCCAAACCTACATACCTGTAACAGTTATTATTACCTCAACTGTAGGCTCTGTTATATCAACAACATGGAACCATACACAAATATATCAGATGGATGTCATTTGCAGTAAATCACGACACCCTATCATCCAAATGTTCATCCGTTAGTTATTGATGGTCGTTCCCTGTGTGCATAGTGTTTTCACCCTGAGTCAATATTTCTACTTAATGGCTGGTGACATGTCAGTCAAGATTCATATTTTCTATATTCTCTTTCCACATGATGCCAAGAAATACTGTAAAAATATGTGGAAAATGAACAGATTTGTTATAATGCATGGAATACCCTTGAAATATTTAAGAATGCTTAAATCATTAAAGGTATAGTCAGCTATTGCAAGCTAAATGTAAGATAATAAACTTTCTGTCAAATTCAATAAAAAATATATCCTCGCCTTTCGCTACAACATACCGTTCTCTGTGCATGTTGAAAACATTATCTGATACTACACAGCCCTGGCTCTGTAAATAACACCGCTCGTATCAACAAAGTCGTAGTACTACGCTTTGCTTCACAATGCCTTTTGATGTGTGAGGCGGTTTTGATTTGAGCTCGAAGTTAGCAAAAATGACTGACCCTGCCTATTGGGTAACTGTGTTTAACGCCTGTACAGTAAATATGCGATAGGTGGTCAGTTTGAACCCCGACAGTGCGCTATAAGGTCGTGGGTGGTGCTTTGCTCTCTTGGGTTCTATGGGTGATGCAGGTTCTTGTTCTGGGAATGTCGCACCTAGACACCAGATTATAATAGCTGTACCTGGAAAGGCTTTTATGAATTACTTTAATCACTATTTCCTTAATTCAAACGACCACAAAGAGCAGTGTGCGTGTGACGTGTGCACGTGTGTGCGAGCGTGCACGTGTGCGTGCGTACATACAGTACTGTAATGTAGGTCAGGTGTGCGCCACGGTTGCCGGTTACCATGGGAACTGGCTACAGCATCAAACTCGCACTCCCATCATCGCCGTCTCCCTGAGAAGAGCAACTGGAGGTCGCCAGCCAGCCAGCCAGCCAGCCAGACCGCTCGCTCGCTCGTGTACTTCACTCACGTGCTCCAATCAGAGGTTAGCCCCGCGAGACAATCCCCCTGATTAGAGGAGGACAGCCCGCCGGCTACCCTGAGCAACTCTGGGTATGCTCTGCCATATTTAAGATGCCCTCCCTGCTCCAACACACATGATTACCATGAATGGCTCGTTATCGGGCTTCTAATATGACCCATTCATGTGAATCAGGTGTGTTGGAGCAGGGAGACATCTACAACGCGCAGGACAGCGGCCCTCCAGGACCAGGAGTCCCAACCCCGGTTCTAGAGCATGCAGAATAGTGCTACAGGCCTCCAGCTCTTCAATAGAGCCAGGTCTCCTTTCTTAGGAAGTGAGGAGAGAAGTGGACAACAAGCCTCTCTCTCCCAACACACTCCTAGAACACGTCCTCTATCAGGTCCTCCCCTAGGCAGCCCCAGACATGGTTGTGCAGCTGGTGGTGGGGAGGGGGCAGGGAGGAAGCCCCTCCAAGCCAGGGGCCCTGCCTGGTGCCAGCTGCACTACTGCAGTGGCAAGCTCCTCCAGAGAGATGGTGGACTCCATGGAGGAAGCACCCTCCTCCCCTAGCTGAGGGAGCCCCTGGAGGAGCTGTGCAGAGGCCTCCTCATCCCACTGCTCCCCTCTGAAGAGGGAGGGAGGGCAGCATAGAGATCCACTGCTGCCCTCTTCACTTCCCCCGGTGTGGTCTGTGGTGACGCTGGCAGAGGGACGGAGGGAGGCCATCAGCCTCCTCTGGGAGGGAAGCTGTCTTTTCTAGGGTCAAGAAGCGCCTGCTTGGGACGTCCATATCATGGATGCCCACGTAACCAGCCCTGGTTAATGCCCCCTGCACCGCTGTGTGGAAACTATGTGAGAGTTGGTGGCTTTATTTTCATGTAAAAGTGCTCTGCTGTCTGCCGTTACTACAGATCACTGACTAGGCCAGGCCTATGCATAGGCTTTACGGAGGAAACGTCAGGAAAGACCATGGGTGAGAGGGGGAGGGGCATAAAATATAAGTACAGTAGGCCTATTGCAAATTATGAATTACTATTTACATTTTATAGTAATTAATTTATAACGAGTCATATACTATATATATATAAATGTATATATATATTACAGTATATATACTGTACATTTTTTATTTTTTATTTATTTAAATTATTATAAGGAAATGTGCATTTAAATGTGTAATATCACGTGCTACACATGTAATTAGCTAGTTGGACCAGATATCTATTGTACGCCCAGTAGGAGGCATCAACTTCCCAGTGGAGTGTGGCCAGACCCTATATTATTCACCAAAGTAATTTTGGATCTGGTTACATCAGGCTTGTAATTAGCTGCTGGAGACACACACTTCAGTTTTACCATAAAGTGGCCCCAGAGCTGCTCATCTTCACTCTGATGTGACTATAGTGTTCAGTAATTAGGGGCACACGCACAGCTTGAACCCTAACAGCTTTTCACTGTGGAGGGAGACCGGAATTAGCATTTGCGGCTATTGCTCCTAAACTCTGGAATGCTCTGCCTTCACCACTAAGGTTTGCCGTCTCTGCTGAGGCTTTCAAACAGCAGTTGAAGACACACTTGTTTAAACAGGCATTTGACATTTGACTAATTGTTTGGCACGCTTATATTATTGATATTATGTCGTTTTTACTGTTTATTGTATTGTGTTAGGCCACTGTGTACTGTTTCCTTTTACCTTTGCTGTAGGCCTATTGTATTGCTTTTATTTGTGACTCATGTCTGTGAAAAGCGCTACACAAATACATTTTACTTACTTGCTTACTTAGTTACACACGGCAGGCACTTTATGTTCCGTGAGGACTGATTCTCTCTTCTTTGTCACACACATCTGACGGACCTTTGATGTTCAGCCGTTTTTGCCTTGCATTTGGCTGTTTTTAACATGCCGTGTCATGTCAAGGTAATAATGGATCGACTTTGGACGATAAGCGCAGCTCATCGATGTGAGATGAGTAAAATAAACGGTTGCTACTGTAGCTACGGAAACAGATCCTGGGACAGTTTAAAATAACGCCCGTCAGCATCCCCATCAGGCTTGTTTGTGAACGCTAAAGCCTTGTTCAAATGACAATGTACGTCATACGGTGAACAGCACTCTCGTTCCGCTACTTGAGGCAGAGAGTAGTCATTGCAACGCACAAAGATCTCGTGGTTGCTCTGTGTAAGCATTCTGATAAGACTGCTGATTGTTATCATGATCACGTAGCTGAAACCATGCTTGGTTATGGATTGCAGCTATACATTTAATAATTCACAGTAAAGATTTCACTCCAAGTTGCTAACTTCCGGTTATATGAACAGAGCAAGGAAGCCGACGCAAAGTTTGAAAAAAAAAGTACGACGGATTCGTTTCTTAACGGAGACTTCAGCCGCTAGCTTCTTAACGGAGACTTCAGACGCTAGCTTCTTAACGGAGACTTCAGACGCTAGCTTCTTAAAGGAGACTTCAGACGCTAGCTTCTTAATGGAGACTTCAGCTGCTAGCTTCTTAATGGAGACTTCAGACGCTAGCTTCTTAATGGAGACTTCACCCGCTAGCTTCTTAAAGGAGACTTCAGCCGCTAGCTTCTTAACGGAGACTTCAGACGCTAGCTTCTTAAAGGAGACTTCAGCCACTAGCTTCTTAATGGAGACTTCAGACGCTAGCTTCTTAACGGAGACTTCAGACGCTAGCTTCTTAATGGAGACTTCAGACGCTAGCTTCTTAACGGAGACTTCAGACGCTAGCTTCTTAATGGAGACTTCAGCCGCTAGCTTCTTAACGGAGACTTCAGCCGCTAGCTTCTTAACGGAGACTTCAGCCGCGAGCTTCTTAACGGAGACTTCAGACGCTAGCTTCTTAATGGAGACTTCAGATGCTAGCTTCTTAACGGAGACTTCAGACGCTAGCTTCTTAACGGAGACTTCAGCCGCTAGCTTCTTAACGGAGACTTC